>NDXB01022615.1:37303-100355 GCA_002631895.1 Agapornis roseicollis
TCCACCGAGTGCCCCACCTATCAAATTGATGTCTCTCCAATTTAGAGACAAGGATGTCGTGTGGGACAGTGTCGAACGCTTTGCACAAGTCCAGGTAGATGACATCAACTGCTCTACCCCTGTCCATCAGTTCCGTAGCCCCATCGTAGAAGGCCACCAAATTGGTCGGGCAGGACTTCCCCTTAGTGAAGCCATGCTGGCTGCCACCATGCACCTTGTTGTTTTTCATGTGTCTTAGCATGCCTTCCAGGAGAATCTGCTCCAAGATGTTGCCAGGCACAGAGGTGAGACTGACTGGTCTGTAATTCCCCGGGTCATCCATTTTCCCCTTCTTGAAAATGGGGGTTATATTTCCCCTTTTCCAGTCTTCGGGGACTTCACCTGACTGCCATGATCTCTCAAATATGATGGCCAGTGGCTTAGCAACTTCACTTGCCAGCTCCTTCAGGATGCGGAGGATAGATTTCATCAGATCCCATGGACTTATGCACTTTCAGGTTCTTAGCCAGATCGTCTCCTACAGTGGGCCGAAGGTCTTCATTCTCACAGTCCCTGCGTCTGCCTTCCAAGACTTGGGTGGTGCAGTCAGAGCCTTTGCCATTGAAGACCGAGGCAAAGAAGTCATTAAGAACCTCAGCCTTCTCCAAGGAGGTCTTCTGGCCCTCCTGCTGCACTTCCTTCTAGTCGGAATGTAACATTCCTGAGCTTGTAGCAGGTGATCCTTGAATATCATCCAACAGTCTTGGGCCGCCCTGCCCTCTAGGGCTATATCCCATGGAACCTTACTAAGCAGGTTCCTGAAGAGGCTAAAGTTTGCTCTCTTCAAGTCCAGGGCAGTGAGCTTGCTGCACGCTCTTCTCACTGTCCTGAGGATCTTGAACCCGACCATCTCATGATTGCTACAATCAAGGTTGCCCTGGAGCATCACATTTCCAACGACCCCTTCCCTGTTGGTGAGCACGAGGTCAAGCAGGGCACCTCTCCTTGTTGGCTCCTCTATTACTTGCAGAAGGAAGTTGTCTTCCACACAATTGAGGAACCTCCTGTGTTGTTTGTGCCGGGCTGTACTGTCCCTCCAACAGATGTCTGGGTGGTTGAAGTCCCCCATGAGAACAAGGGCCTGCGAGCATGAGGCTGTTCCTATCTGTCTGTAGAGTGCTGCATCCAGAGTCCTCTTGATCAGGCAGTCTGTAACAGATCCCCACAGTAATGTCTCCCATTGCTGTTCTCCCTTTAACCCTGACCCAGAAACTCTCTGTTAACTGCTCACCTATCCCCAGAGAGAGTTCCATACTCTCCAGCCTATCCCTAACATAAATAGCAACTCCCCCTCCCCATCTGCCAGGCCTGTCTTTTCTAAAAACCCTGTAACCTTCCATTCCAACACTCCAGTCACAGGAGCCATCCCACCATGTTTCTGTGATGCCTGTTATATCACATCCCTATAGACGTGCAAACATGTCTAATTCCTCTTGTTTGTTGTCCATGCTACGGGCATTTGTTTACAGGCATCTGAGCTGTGCTCCAAATGAAACTGGCTCATTGGCTGGAATATCTCTACATTGCTCCAAGTATTTATTACAGGTGCTGGCAACTGACTGGGTGTGTTGGGTTGGAATGATGCTCCCTTCTGTCGTGGTTTAAACCCAACCAACCACGCAGCTCATTCACTCACTCAACCTCCCTTTCTTGCCCACCCCTGCTTCCAGAGAGATGGGGGGAGAATCAAAAGAATGCAACTTCCACAGGTTGAGATAAGAACAGTTTAGTAACTAAGGTATAACACAAATCACTGCTGCTACCAACAATAATAATAATGATAAAGGAAAAGAATACAACATCCCATCAACCACTGACAGATAACTCACGACACCCCACCAACCCAGTGCTGACCGACCACCTCTTCCAACCACCCCGAGAGCACTAGGCCTTCCAGATCACCCCCAGTTACCTCCTGGGCATGACGTGCTATGGTATGGAATATCTCTTTGGTCAGTTTGGTCCTGTCAGTACAGTCCTGACCCTCCTTCCTCCCGGCTTCCCTCCTCCCCAGCAGAGCATGAGGCTCACAAAGTCCTTGGTCAGGGCAAACATCACTCAGCAACAACCAAAAACATCAACCTTATCAGCCTTGTTCCCAGGTTAAGTCAAAACACCAGCTACTAAAGAGAAGAAAAACTGACTGCAACTGCTGAACCCAGGACACCTTCCCTCAATACATCTAGTTTAAAGCATCCTTGACCAGTCTGGCAAGGCTCCTACCAAAACCACTCTTCCCCTTCTTTATCAGACCAGGTCCACCAGCCTCTAGTAGACCTGGCCTTCTAAATTCAGTCCCATGTTCTACATACCCCTGCCTATGGCACCATCATTCTAACCATTTATTAACCTGGCCAATCCTCCTAGCCTTTTTGGGATCCTCCCCTTTATGCTGGAGAAATAATGAAAAGACAGTCAGAACTCCAGAGTCCCTAACCACCTCTCCCAGGTCTCTCTAGTCCTTCTTTATGTTCTCCGGGCTACTGCTGTATCTGTATCTCCATCACTAGCACTGTTCATGTCTTCGAAAAAAAAATCAAACCAGAATAATTTGATACACTGATTTTTTTGCACCCCAAGTGAACCTCTCTCCATCAGTGTTATGTGACTCTACATGTTACGTTCTTTTCTGCAGGTGTTTTTTGAGAACTCTGAAGTTCTTGGAAGGGAAATGGACATAAATAATTTTGCATGTGCTTTTGGTCATCAGCTTAATAACTTTTGCCAAATCCTGTATCATAACTCATTTGGCAGAGCTGCCCTTTGCAGTAGTTCTAACATTTACTGCATTTCAGTGAATGATCAGTGAAGTGTATTGAGAATTTAAAAACCAAAACAGCATCGCCACATTAAGATGAACAGTGTTCTTGAACTAAATGTATTTTCTCTCTAAAGTTCTGCTTTGCTATAGAGGAGTCAGTTAATCTAATACCTCCTGGCTCTGGCACAGGTCACAGGGTTGTTCCATGATCCAAGCATTGGCAATGCAATTCACATTGTGCTGGTTCGGCTCATTCTCTTTGAGGAGGAGGAGGTAAGGTTTTCATTTTCCTCAAAATGTCATGTATTGTCAGACTTGGGACTTCAATGCATTGAGCTACAGTTGTAAAGAAGAGAGTCTGTTTGCTTAAAATAACATGTTAATTTTACTGTTCTATAATCTTTGTAGAACAATTTCTAAAACCAGACTTTGCTGGATAGCAGAGTATTTAGCTGATGCCTTCAGGTATTTCTGCATAGGATCACCAAGGAAAATGTAAATAAAACAAGCAAATTAGGAGTGGGAAAATGGAATCTCCCCAGTTTCGGAAGAACATGGGATGCCAAGGAAGGCCAAATGAGAAACAGAAATTATGCATAATCACTCAGAATCTAATCACCTAGCATTACCTGAAACGTAATGTATGCTAGAGTATTTGCAGGTCTCTGAGGAAGTGAATTTATCATTGTGCAGCTCAAACACACATTTTCCTTTTTAGATTTTTTTTTTAAAAAAAAAAAAGGAAAACCACAACCAAAACTTAATAGGTACTCATTGCTGTAAAATAGTTATATGTTGGTAGCTTCTAATGTCTCTCATTCACAAATATGTTGTTACATGCTTAAGTAAATGCTGATTGTCATAATTTTATGTATTAAAAAAAACCAACTCTGTGCGTGACATAAGTAGCTCTGACTGCAGGAACACATTAAGGGAATTTCTCTCCATGGCTTATGTTTTATAAGCACAAGCCAGATGCTCCTGAAGGCAGTGAATGAAGCCATGAGGCCAGGCAGTCTCCTCAGAAATAAATTATTAGTACAGAGGCTATCCTTGTATCCCTTACTGTAAGAGTATGTGGGCCAAAAACCTGTAGTTCACATCTTAACAGAACGGTTAGAACATGAAGTCCATGGTGACATCCACTTAAGTTTACTTGTGAAATTTTTGCTGCTGTTTTGATAATAAAACGTGGATCAAGCAGGACAGTATTGGAAGCAGCAGGGTTACATATCTTTCAAAATTTAGTTTTATGTTGCCCAGAAATTACTATCTAGTAACAATGTTATTGAGGTTCTTTGTTAAAATTTTATTTAAATAGAGTAAACCGAGACAAGATACACTAAATGCCTAAGATCAGAAATGACAAAAATATGTGCTTGAATGAATTTGTTTTGCATACTTTGTATTCCAGAAGCAATTTCAGTAACTTCCATATATACTATATAATGATAAGATGAATAAAAAACATTTATGACTGCATTGGAAGTGACTGAAAAACATTGTGAATGAAATAGACCCTTAGAAGCGTAATCATTCCCTGAGCATAACATTTTTCACATAACTGAGACAATCTAGAGCATGAAGTCCAATACTAAGTAGTCTTTACATTCTCCACAGATAAAAGCTTGCTTTCAAGAGAATATAAAATGTTTGTTTGACGGTTTCAGTTCAGTGCTGGATCTTATGAAGGTCACTTACCAATAAGTATGTACATTTCTGCATGTAGTTTTTCCTTTAGCTGCACCAACTGTGAACACATTAACATTTTAACTTAATATTCAACATGTTAGATAAATAGATTTTTTGCTCCTAATGATGCCTCTATCTGCAGGCAAAAGCATAAGGGCATTTCAGAGATTACCCAGCTTCACAGCTAACATCGCTGACATGTTCCTGCAATGCAGCATGGTGTTTACAATAATGTTTTCCTTCATTTCTCATTAGCAAGGCTTGAAGATAGTTCACCATGCTGATAAGACACTAGCTAGTTTCTGCAAATGGCAGAAGAGCGTCAATCCCAAAAGTGACATCAACCCTACACACCATGATGTGGCTGTCCTTCTAACCAGGTATGATATGACAGCAGTTCAGTGCCTGTGACTGTCTATTGTTTAGTTGCATTTTTATGGTGATGATGTTTTTTGAATAGGCTCATGACATCATTTAGTTCATCTTACATAGAACCCAGTAAAGTGGTCTAATGAAGACATGCTGTTTCAAAACATGGTAATGCAAAAAATAACCTAGTATGAGCGTGCCTGACACTCATATGGACATAGAATGAGAGTTATAAAAACATGGTTAAAGTTAGACCTGCTGTACCTTTTAAAGGGATTGTTTTTAAGTTGTTTTCAAAGTACATATAGGACTTTATGTATACACGTGGGTGTTTTATTGGTGATGCATTTTAATCAGGAAATAGAGATCTGTATGTGCTGAGAGATTAACCATTTGCAGATCTCAAGTAATTTTCCCCGCTTGCTCATATCTCATTTTGTGCTTAGTCACTTCTCTGTTCTTCTTTGAGGCAATACACTAAAACAACTTAGCATGTAGATGAAGAGCTCATAATGACAAATCCTAAAGTTGTATACAGGTGCAGCTCAGAACTGAAAATTATCTTGCAAACACACTGCCATTGTTTTTAAGCAATAAAGTGTATGATTTTTAAATATTATCTCTGTATTTAAGTAGACACATTTTTTTCCATATGAACAAGGGAGGAACAGCACTCTTGAAGTTTATGTTTGAGATTACACAGGGAGTTTGTGGAAGAACGTGAAACAGAATTGCAGATCGTAGAAATGGATGCAATTTGCACACAACTGAGAGAAAAGACTGAGAAGAATGAGAGAAAAGACTGAGTCTTGCAAGAAAAAAAAAGTCCTAAGTTAAAGTCTGTCAGGCAAAAATAACAACCCATCACAAAAATAAAATCCCTCAAATGGTTTAATAAAGAGTCGAGTCAACAAGTCTCATGATGATGCATGGTTTACCTCTACAAATGAACAGGCTTCAAGCAGTTCATGTGAATGAAGCTGAGAGGTATGGTGAGTTTAATAAACCATGCCTCAAAACACTGAAGGCTTTAAAACTTTTTCATATGTGAGTTGACAATAAAGATAAGTATTTAGGCACTTCAGCAACATAATAGTGGCTGCACATTATAGCAGTGTACTCTGATAGTAGCGGAAAAAGTGCATAGTTTTGTTGCATATATTTGCAAATACATTAACATTGTAGTTTGCTTAAAATGCCAGTTAGCACTAATACATTATAAGATGGAGACTTACCACCTAATGTAACTGACACTCTCTAGTTGATTTTAAGCTCTTCTAATGATGTGTCTCTTTTGTGATTCTAGAAAGGACATTTGTGCTGGCATGAATCGTCCATGTGAAACCTTAGGTTTATCTCATCTGTCAGGCATGTGCCAGCCTCACAGAAGCTGTAACATTAATGAAGATTCTGGTTTACCTTTGGCTTTTACTATTGCTCATGAACTTGGACACAGGTATAGTTGAAATTGAAGGGGGGATGGCTAGCTGAGTTTATTGTATGTTTGTTAATAGTCGAATTGTCAGACAGAAACAAAAGAAGGAGTAAGTTAATGTCTTTGTTACTAAAATCAAAACTGTGTTTGCTTTCTCTAGGCTAAGGAATAAAGAAGAGATTCTTAAGCCACTGGCCTTTATATCTACAACTATCCAGTCTGCCCCTTTTAACAGGGTCTGCTCGGGCAGTACATCAGGATGAAATATTTAAGCTACAAAGAAGCATGACTTAATCATGCTAATTTTTCCAAACATATACTGAATTACTATGCAATTACTTTAGATGATCTCCAGATCAATCCAAGTAATTTGAAACATACCTGTTTCCTGAAATCAAGGTACTTCAACATTGCAGATTAGCTAGAAACCATTTTCGATTCAAGCAGTCAAACCTTACAGAAATATCAACTATCTTTGTTCTCCTTTCTGACCTACAAGTAAAGCAACTTTTGGGCATATCTTAATAACTGGTGTCTTCTGTAGATTAATATTGCAGTTGTGGATACACTTTGGTCAAGTGAACTGAAGTTCCAGGGCATTTAGTTTCAGATACAGCTAAGCTCTTTATTATTGGATATTTGCTTGAACTAGATTTCTCAGTATTTCAAGTTTCCAGGGTGTTTTTGATGATGTTATTAACCTCACCTGAAAATAACCTGATTTTTTAATCTCTTTTGACACTGGGCAGAGCATTATTTTATGGATACTCTGGCTAGAGTTCTTTTCAGCTGGACCATGTTGTTTGGTTAGGGTTAGGGTGTGTGCACCCAGCCACCAATCAGGATGAAATCTGTATGTGCTGATGGTATCTTATAATAATCATCATCATCTCATTATCATTGTCATCTGATACAAAGATAACTCAAGTATTGAACTTATCAGCCATTGATTGGCCTTTTTTTATTCAACTTCTCTGTCACCAGAAAGGAAGTAGTGTAAGTACATAACACTGAAATCACTACAATTGGATCTGGATGCTATGGACTTAGTTACTTGGTCCCCAGTCCTCTTGTTGACAGAAAGATTTTCTCATTAACAGCAGTGCGATCGTCTCCTAGTCTAGCCTGGGTGGCTGATGTGAGACAGAGTACTACTGCACTCACCTTTGTGGGAGCGGAGCAGGGCCTTGCCTGAAAGAGTTGTCTCTGCAAAGAAAACTGAATACTGTAGGGTTTGTTATTAACATAGAACCATTCTTGCCACAAGCTAGATTAAAAAGTTCAGGTATGGACAGTAGAAGTCAGTAAGAACAGATGAATAAAAAATGAGAAAAAAAAGCCATATATCCATTCCTTAGATGAATGTCAACTCTCACCCATACTGTCCCTCTAGACTTCTGCAGGTTCCCGTGTCAACAGATCTGTTTGCTTTTACACCTCAGACCCATTACTGGAATTGATTCTGTCTGAAATCATGCCCTGCTTTTGGAACATTTGGATCATTTTATAATTACATTTTCCAGAAACATAGTCTTAAGTTGTTTGAACTCTGGCCTATGACTGAATCAAATCCTGAATCAGTTTTAACTGCAGTTTCACATAAGGGCTTACACGCCTTCAGATGTTAACAATGTTGTAGGACTCAACCTCCTCATATATCAGTATCTTTGCATATTATTATTTCAGATAATTTCCTTCACAATGAGGTGATGTGAAGTCATGTATGTTTAGTAAGTTGAATCCCACTTTAAGTTTTATATGTTTATGATTTTTACAAGCTGTTGAATTGCGAGATTTCTTAATAAGTCGAGAACCTGGAGAGAACCTGCTGTGGAGATCAGTTTGTAAGGAACAGGTTGAGAAAGCTAAGTAGGTAGGAGTAGAGGTTTGAGGCAAACTCATTTGAATGTTCAGCAATTTTGAAAGCAATAGAATCATAGAATAGTTTGGGTTGGAGGGGACCTTCAAAGGTCATCTTACTGCAACCCCCTGCAATGAGCAGGGGTATCTTCTTCATCTGCATCAGGTGAAAAAGAACTACATCTAGCCTGGCCTTAAATGTCTCCAGGGATGGCATATCTACCACATCCTTTTCCAGTGTTTTACATGTATTCATTCTAATACATTGTAAAGAATTTTATCCTTGCATCCAGCCAATAGCTCTATTTCAGTCTATAAAAAACAGATATAAAAACCCCAAACAGTAGAGGCATGATTATAAGGCACTGTAAGACAGAATGTAACAAAGCCTGGTCTTAGTTAAAGTGGTACAAGTCTGAAATAATTGGGATCCAAAAGCTAGGAAGCACTTTTAGCTTTAGAAGTTTTAATAGAACTTTGAGGTTTAAGCTGTGGTACCCAGCCCAACTGTTCAATAGTGTTTTGTGTTCCTTAAAAATAAACTTCAGTATAGTCTTTGACAGTCTGTTCTTTATTTTGTGCAGGACAGTATTGCTGTACATAACATATATTTGAAAGCTTTGTTGGAGGGATTGTAGATTTTTTGGTAGATTTTTAGCAAACAGGTATCTACAGCTCACCACAGTAGAAAACAACTCCAGTGTATTTTTAAGCACAGTGTGGAACCCATAGGTAGGTGTTGTGGTACAACCAATCAGGTAGAATTACTAAATGTTGTTTTTATCTCCAGCTTTGGTATTCAGCACGATGGAAAAGAGAATGACTGTGAGCCTGTTGGAAAGCGCCCATATATTATGTCCCGACAGTTGCAGTATGATCCTACTCCACTTACCTGGTCGCAGTGCAGTAAGGAATACATCACACGTTTTCTAGAGTGAGTGATCAGGTTGTAGCATTTGCCTGAAATGAGTACAGCTGTGTATGAGATGTTTATGTGGAGTTTAAAGTAAATTCTCTATTACTACACTACTAAATATATCTTTTTGCAGTGTGCTTGCGTTAATTCATATGGAAGAAATGCCCCAAGCTTATTGTTCACTTAGCATTTGGGAAAAGCTCCATTATATTCTTGTTTTCTGGAAGTGAACTTGAGTCTTGTCATATTGGCTCAGGTTTGGTGCAACCTGCTTTATGCAGCTGTCAGGAAGAAAGAAGCCTTTCCATCAGGGACTCTGGTGGAAAATCACAGACCTTGCCTTTGCCACAATGAGATATGTTGACTACCATGACCTGTTCAAATTCATTGTGTTTTTCTTTGAAAGAGCAGCAATATGATATAACTTCAACCAGAATTTTGGGGTACTCTGAAGCCACTCTGCAAACTATAATAACCTCATGATATTTCCCCTTTGACAAGTTATATTTTGCTTTCTTAAACCCTCCCTTACTAGATGTTTGTTAGCAGCAGTTCAACATAACTTGACTGGAATTTGGAAGTATTATTTCCAAAGGCCATATGTAAAATTGCCATTAAGAATTAGAAGTTGAAAGTGTGTAATGAAATGTCTAAAAGGTGTGGTTGCAGGGTTCTTTTAATATGCAATTTTGTCTTTTAGTCGCGGGTGGGGATTCTGTCTAGATGATATCCCCCAAAAAGAAGTTTTAAAGTCCCCAGTCATTGCTCCTGGAGTGATTTATGATGTGCATCACCAGTGCCAGCTTCAGTATGGTTCTAACGCTACTTTCTGTGAAGATGTAGATGTAAGTGCTCTATGATTTTTCTCATTCTCCTAATAAGAACTTATGCTTCTTGAGCAGTGTGGAAGTGCAGTTAGTTAGTGAACCTCAATTGCTAACTACAAATGCACATGTTCAGAGTCTCACAGGCTAGGTGTGTAGTATAGGCATTGCTTAACACTGTATTTCGGAGTCTGAAAGTGAGTTGTTGTACTGTTTGCCTTGTCTTTTTCAAGACCTTTACTGGATCTCACCCCATGTCTATTGTTAAATGCCTGTCCTTTATCAGTGGAGTAGTTTTGGTTTTAAACATGTTAATACTGATCTTGAGTAAATTTTCAATGCAGCTTAACTCCCATTTTAAAAGGTGCTTCAAACTTGTAGCTTACAGCTGATCAAATGATTCTGGAAACAAATCTTCAGTTCCAGCAAACATTTTCTGAAGAAATCAGGGTTGTGCTCTCTCCCCATATGTCCTGTTTTTGCAGACTCTTGGTGGTCTAACTAGTTAAAGGGAATTTCAGTCCACATACATTGAAGAATCTTTATATTCCTATCAAACATCAGATTTTTTCTGTGGAAATGTGTCATTTACAAGATACCCTAGGGTTTGTTTCGCAGCACAGCAAAACAGTGTTGTGTGGAGTTGCAGGGAAGCAGTAAAGTCACAGCAGCACAACTCCCACAGGAGCTAGGAGCTACTGTGGAGTAACAGCTTATAGTCACTAAGGTGCAGTAGTATAGTATTTAGACTGTACCTAGCATGTTCAGAGCCATTTGGCTCCATACAACCTTTTCTACTTAGAAAAGAAGACTCTCTGGTTTCAGGTGCTAGTCTAGCTAAGTGATTACTAATTTTCGCTGTGTTTCTGGCAGTAATGTGCAGCAAACATTGCAGATAGCATCCATCTTGCTCACTCTGTTAAACACAGCTGTGGCAGAAGTGGCATTATGGCTGTTGTCAGTGCTGGAGTGGTTTTTAGGTAAGGTGTTGTGCTTATCTGCGGGTTGGAGACTGCTGACAGTGACTGTTTATTTCATTCAGATAATTATTCATATCCTCGTCTACCCTTTTATTAGGGAAATTATCTCTGATTAATCTTCTCAGATAATGTGATTACCAGTGTTAAACTGCATCTACTGATTCTAAAGCAGGTATTGAAAGATTGCTTTCACTACCTTCTGTTCCAGTTTCCTCAGTTACTATAATTTGCCTGTTGGTACAGATGGAAAATTAAAGTGTAATTTTGCAGTATTGGTTCATTCTGTATCTCCTTGGGTTTGAACCTAGCAGGCCTTTGCATTCAACATCTCCTGAATAACTAATATGTCAGAAAATTAATTAGTATAATCTTATTTTGCATTTCACTGGAATGACTGCTTTGCAGGTAAGTGGTCTGGCAAGGAAAGGAGTTGTGAATAGTATAGTCTGCCTGGCATGTTGAGTGAACAATCTAGTCATTTTGTCTAAGAGGTCTGACTGTCCTTTACCTTTTAACTGTTACTTAACACTTGCTCACTGACCAGGCTATGTTTGTTCTGTAACTTCTAGTATTAGAATTTGATCCACAGATTCTTTTTGAGAGAAGAATCTGCGTTTAGCTGAACATGACTCAGGGTTCAGTGACTCCACTTAGGAAAGACTAAGGTTTATAATTCAGATAGTGGTTTCCATGAACCATTTAGGTAGTAAGTCCTCTAAGCACTTGAAGACTGTCCCTCAAATAAGGAAAAGAAAAGCAGAATACAGATTCAAGGGAGGAATTTTCCAAGTGGTAGGTATATCAATAGTTTCCTATCAGACAGGATGTAGGAGCTCAAAATCCTTATGTGATTGCCCTTTCTTTATCTCCAAAACTTCCACTGACTTCATAGAATCATAGAATAGTTAGGGTTGGAAAGGACCTTAAGATCATCTAGTTCCAACCCCCCTGCCATAAGCAGGGACACCTCACACTAAACCATTTCACCCAAGGCTCTGTCCAGCCTGGCCTTGAACACCGCCAGGAATGGAGCACTCACAACTTCCCTGGGCAACCCATTCCAGTGCCTCACCACCCTCACAGGAAAGAATTTCTTCCTTAGATCCAATCTAAACCTCTCCTGTTTAAGTTTGAACCCATTATCCCTTGTCCTGTCACTACAGTCCCTAATGAAGAGCCCCTTCACAGCATCCCTATGGGCCCCCTTCAGATACTGGAAGGGTGCTGTGAGTTCTCCATGCAGCCTTCTCTTCCCCAGGCTGAACAGCCCCAACTCTCTCAGCCTGTCTTCGTATGGGAGATGCTCCAGTCGCTTGATCATCCTCATGGCTTCCTCTGGACTTGTTCCAACAGTTCCACATCCTTTTTATGTTGAGGACACCAGAGCTGCACACAATGCTCCAGTTGAGGTCTCGCAAGAGCAGAGTAGAGGGGCAGGACCACCTCCCTCGACCTGCTGGTCACGCTCCTTTTGATGCAGCCCAGTGAAGCTGTTTGGGTTGGTTTTTTTTTTGACCCTACTTTCTTTTAGTCACAGACCCTGATCTCATAGATTGAGTGGAAAGTGTATATGGTATTACTGATGATAAAAATCACTTGCCTTTCAGTAAGTCCATGGTAGAGTCATGAATTTCTGGCTGTTACCTCCAAGAACACACCGTAAGCAGTACTTTTTCTTGCACTGTTGTTATTCCAGTATTGTGGAGAAAAGCTCTGGTGCATGGAGATCAATATGAAAAATTCTTGCAAAGCTAAAAAATTTCCTCCGTGAATCCTTGACATTGAAATCTATGAATACACCTCATAAAAATGTATCTGTCAATGGAAAGCTGTGTTTGGCTTCAATGCCTTTTTGTGGTATCTGAAGCACAGTGTAGGAATATACCTTACACACTTGTCCTGGGTTCAGCAGTAGCAGTCATTTTTCTCCTTAGTAGCTGGTGTGGTGCAGTGCTGTGTTTTTGACTTTCAGACTGGGAACAGTGCTGATAGCACTGATGTTTTTAGCTGCTGCTCAATAATGTTTAGTCTGACCAAGAACTGAGTCTCATGCTCTGCCAGGGAGGAGGAGAAGCCAGGAGGGAACAGAGACAGGACCCCTGACGCAAACTAGCCAAAGGGGTATTCTGTACTACAGCATGCCATGCCCAGTATATAAACTGGGGGCAGTTACCTGGAAGGGCTAGATCACTGCTCGGGTTGGGCTGGGTATTGGTTGGCGAGTGGTAAGCAGTTGCATTCTCTTCCCGTGCTATTTCCCTTATCATTATTATTACTGGTGGTAGCAGTAGTGGTTTGTGTTACATAGAATGCAGAAAGTTAATAAAAGGCATCTCACTCAAAACAGACTGTGCCTAAGCTTAACTATTTTGAACAGAAATGGATCATTTTTCTGTTCTTAAGCAGAAGCAGTCATTCAAGTTTCACATTTCACATTCAGACAGATGTTACTACTAGCTCACTGGGGCTGGATTTTTTCCAAGTGCACAGTTTCTATGTTGGCTCCCACACCTAGCATGTTGCTTGCTGTGAGAATACCAGTGGAAACTGCTAGTGGGATGTGTTAATGGGATCCTTCTTACAAGATCCTTTCTCGGATGACATGTACAGCTCCCCCTGCTTCACAGACAGAAGCTGCCAGCTCTGTTTTCTCTCCAGTGCTGAACTCTGCGGTTCAAACAGCCTCAGCCGAGACCTTGCCCAGAGCAACATGGGTTTTGCTTCTGTTGTTCCCAATGGGCATGCAGTCTCTCTGACACCCCTGATTTCTGCAGCTTTTCACACAAAGCTCATTCAGGAGTTCCCAAGCATGCAGGGCTGCTATATGCCAATCAAAAACAGAAGCTGGTATGCGTGTGAACTGAGGAGGAGGGACTAGCCCTTGATGTCTGCCCTCATTCTGTAGAGAATTGTTTTAATTGAGTGAAGAAGACTTGCTATGAGGTAGCTGTAATGTTTATTTGCCCTTCTAGATCTTTTGACTCTCAGGAGTTTCTGTCCCTTCAGTGGAGTTGACCATTGTGCCTGCAGCGGCAGCTGAAATGCTGTGTGTTACTGCATTAAACTGGCACCAGTGTCTGAATAACTTAATATGCAATCATTCACTAACCAGACCCTTTACTCCACCCAGCCCACTAGGCTTTTTTATCTGCTAGGTAGCCTGGACTGCTTCTTTTAGATCATTCCTTTGCCATCTGTTTGGCTGGTGGTTTAAGAGACATGTGTTTTGATCTATTTTCCATCATTTAGTTTTGGGACCTCCATGAATATTAACCAAACTGTTGTACTTGGAGATATGACTTTGTGTTTATTTTCCTGGCTGGCTTCTCTAAACTTCTTTGCTTTCACTTTATGTTTTCAGGTAGATAGCAATGCAAATTTGAAGATTGTACTCATGTACATTGTACATGAAAATCATAAACTCTGTTCATCTTCAGTATAAACAGTAGTGCCCAACCTTTGCAAAGCCATTTTTCCTGTGTGTAGCTGGGACCTGAGCAGCCAATGGGAAAAATACTTGAACTCACATAGTTCAAGTAAAATGTAATTCACTTGGTAGAAAGTATTCACACTTTTGTATTTATTACGTAGTTTCTCCTTGTACACTAACAAGGAGTAGCTAAATCTGGTCCTAAGTTGTGGAAAACACTGAACATTTGCTTTTGAAATTATGTTCTTTACAAGGCTTTCTGAATGGGTGTATAAAATTATGGAAGGCTTTTGAAAATCTTGGCCATAGGGGTTCAGCTTTGCTTCGGACTGTTGCAGTTTTCTCTCTTTTCCAGAACCTTTGCCAGACACTGTGGTGCTCAGTAAAAGGCTCCTGCCGCTCCAAACTGGATGCAGCTGCTGATGGAACTTGGTGTGGAGAGAACAAGGTGACAGTTCTGCTGCCTACAGAAGGGTAGTGGAAGATCCATCAATAGCTCTGCCATTGTTCAGTGTGAAAGAGGAGTGTAATGTGACGTCTCACTTAAATTTTCAACCCTGTGTCCTGGGTTTAGCAGTAGCAGTCATTTTTTCTCCTTCTTAGGAGCTGGTGCAGCACTGCAGTTTTGACTTTCAGCCTGGGAGCAGAACTGATAACAGCAATGTTTTTAGTTACTGCTCAAATGTTTAGTCTGACCAAGGACTCTCTGAGTCTCATGCTCTGCCAGGGAGGAGGAGAAGCCGGTAGGAAGCAGAGACGGGACACCTGACCCAAACTGACCAAAGAGGTATTCCATACCATAGCATGTCATGCCTGGGATGTAACTGGGAGTTACCTGGAAGGGCACTCACTGCTTGGTCGGGCTCAGTCGGCAGGTGGTATCGTATTTTCTTCCCTTGTTATTTCCCTTATCGTTATTATTATTGGTGGTAGCAGTAGTGATTTGTGTTATACCTTAGTTACTAAACTGTTCTTATCTCAACCTGTGGGAGCTACATCCTTTCAGTTCTCCTCCCCATCCCTCTGGGAGCGAGCAGGAGGGAAGATGGGGGGGAGTGAGCGAGCAAGACTGTGTGGCTGACAGAGTTTAAACCATCACAGTTCTTTTGAGAAAAGTACTGTCGTTATCTCAACCCCTCCTGCCCCATGTTGAGCACCAAAAAGAAGTGTTGTGGTTTAAACTCTGTCAGCCACTGGGTAACTCCCAGTTACATCCCGGGCATGACGTGCTGTGGTATGGAATACCTCTTTGGCTAGTTTGCATCAGGTGTCCTGTCTCTGCTTCCTCCCGGCTTTTCCTCCTCCCTGGCAGAGCATGAGGCTCACAAAGTCCTTGGTCAGAGTAAACATTTGAGCAGTAACTAAAAACATTGCTGTTAATCAGTGCTGTTCCCAGGCCGAAAGTCAAAAACACAGTGCTGCACCAGCTTCTAAGAAGGAGAAAAGATGACTGCTACTGCTAAACCCAGAACACCCTGAAATAGCAAATCATTCACAATAACATTTTCCTGCAATAATGGCCTTAAGCTGTTTGTCCTTCCTCTTCTCTCTTCAGTGGTGCTTTTCTGGTGAGTGCATTACAGTAGGCAAGACTCCTGAAGCAATCCATGGCGGATGGGGTGTTTGGTCATCTTGGTCCCATTGCACAAGGACATGTGGGGCAGGAGTTCAGAGTGCAGAGAGACCCTGCGATAACCCTGAGTAAGCTGAGTGCACAATCTTTTCTTACTTTTCATTCAAGATCTTTTAAGACACGACATTGGAAGCTCTTGTATGAGATGGTTATCAGCAGGTAACACAGCAAGACAGACTCTGAACACCTTTCCTTCTCAGTTAAGCATACCTGTGTGAAACTCATTACCTCATCTTACAGTCTTTAATCCTTACCCTACATGGAGCTTATTTCTACACAAAATTAAAAAAGCCCCAGAACTCTTATTTAAGCTTCAGGCTTTGCAGAAATAATAGAAATATTGCTTTAATAATATCACTGTGAATAAATAAATGGCTTGAAACACTGGGTGAGAACAATAGCTAGTGATCTGTTCTGAGGGAAATCAAGGAGTTAACTGTTCATGTTCTGTTCTAGTCATCAGCTTTGTTCAGACAGGAGTTGATAGGTACAGAACATGAAAGGCAGAATTTTCTAATACATATCTAAGTTCATGAAGACCCTCCATGTAATTTTCAGAAATCACTAAAGAAGGTGCCTAACAGCAAAAATCACTTGAATTTTGTAGAACTATCAAACAGTCTTCAAAATGAGGTGTTTTAGGGGAGTTAATTTGATAGGTTAATTTGTTGTAAGCTCAGCCAGGCAATTCCTTAGGCTCAGCACTTCTTTATTTTACAGTTTTTCCCCAGATCTCTGTGCTCCATATTGATGTGTTTGGGTACTTGAACATGTGAGTGGTATCTCTATCCTGCCAAGGATTCAGATTCACTTTGTTATCCCACTGGAACCTGAAAGACATTGCTCTTTTGAAACTATTTTTAACCCAGAATCTCATGTCATAGACTGAATGCTCCCTTTCTAGGCCACAATTTGGAGGAGACTACTGCACTGGAGAAAGGAAACGCTATCGCATGTGTAACATCAGCCCCTGCCGGAAAGACTTGCCAACCTTTCGGCAGATGCAGTGTAGTGAATTTGATACAGTTCCCTACCAGAATGAATTCTACCACTGGGTTCCCATTTATAACACAGGTATGAAGCTACGAATCTTTTAATATCTTGCATAAAAAGTCAGATTTACAGACCTATGAGAAACCCCTACAAGCGCAAGAAGTCACTGAGCTGCAAGTCTTTTAATTGATCACAGAGAAAAATCTGATGTGCCTCCATATGCAGGTGTGCCTTCTGTGTATACACAAAGGCAGGTATTCTCTACACACAGCTGATTTAGCAAAGCTGTGGTAATAATGGCTGTGATTGTAACTAGCCTAGTTCCTGTAAGGATATTGCACTAAGAAAAGCTATTGGAAGTTACATTTATACTAATTGTTCAGGATAGACCTAAACTGTCTTTTAAATTGTCAACCACAGAACCACAGAAGTATAGTAGTATAGTGTAAAGCTGCATGTTTGGGCCTGCAGCATTACTGCACCCAATAAGCAGAACTGTTTCACTGCACAAATGGAGCTTTACTACTTCCAGACTCAGATCTGTATGGTAAGTATACCTGGCATGACACCAAGGAAGTAATACCTCAACAGGTTCAGTATTGTGTTGCCCTGTGTTGTAGAGAGGGATGCCTCTGCTTTATAACTTGCCTTGTAACAGCTAGCTACTAAATCCAGGGATGATAGTTACTACCATGCAGCTTGATTCATGATGTATGCATAAATGTAAGGTGTAGATTACCCAGTAGAAGCTAGCAATATGATTACTTTATTTTTTTTAATAAACCAGCTAGGGAAGTGAAGCTCAAGATTCAGCCAACGGTATTGTAGGCGTGTTTATTGCATTTTCACAGTTATTGCCAGTTCTGAATAGGTTTCCTAAAGTTCAGCTACTGTTTCAATTTCATCTAACAAACACACTGTTGAAGATGAACCTGGAGCAGACGGACTTCCAGGAAAATATCTGATGAAAGAAAATATGGTTGATAGACCTTTTCAGAAGAACTTCCAGTAAAAAAAACATGATAAATACTAACAGCATAAGACTTAGTCAAAAGCCAAACCTGTAAAATGTTTTCTGCAAGCTCATAAGCTGTTTTCTGCACTCCTCTGTCCCTGAGGACTGGAATTCCAGTCCTCACTGTTAGTGTATTGCTGCAGCATACAGCCTTGGTTCTGTTCATGTCCTCTCTACAGCAGTGCTATGGAACTGGTAGTTCTGCATGTGTATTTGTTGCAGGTCTGCTACTAAAAGGCATTAAAAATCATGAAGAAAAATGCTTCCTGCACACTGGAAGGCATGTCTGTTATGGTGTGTCCATGCCATATTTCAAAAACAGCCAATTTGAGCTTTACAGACAAACTTTAAAATGCTGCAATGTTGAGCATAATTTCATCTGAAACATCATAGGTTTTGGTGAACCTTCTGCAAAAATCTGTCAAATACTAAGGAAATACATTTTTCTCTGCCTTAAAAAGCTTTTTGACTGTTTTTACCCGTTTTCTTGGCAACCAGAATTTCAGTCTAGAGTTACACGTCCCCCTCATGATCTGTGAGGTCCTTAATGTTTGCAACTTCATTCTTACATTCCATTAACCACGTTTGAAGTGTTTTCTTGCTGCTAAACTCTTAACTTTCAGAAATCCTGGCTTCCTCAGATACGCAGGTTTTTCTGGGAACTCTCATCTAAGCCAAAGCATGTGCTGATCCTTCACCTGATATCTTCATTATATGATTGAGGGTGGGTGGGCACACTGCTTCCAGTCATGTTGAGCCAGTGTTAACTACTGCACTGAAATACACCCAAGAGTTTTTCATCCCATTTCAGTTTCAGATTTTCTTTCAGCTTTCCTTGATTGGTGAAAGGCTTCTGGGCAAAAATGCTCTAGAAGTAAGGTCATAAAACATCTCTGTGAGATGGAGCAGCTTCAGCCTTTCTTGTGTTTGTCTTGTATTGTTCCCCCCTCCCAAAAAAAAAAAAGAGATGATGTTTCAGGGCTCTGGAGACTTATCACCATGTCTAGCAAATGTACACCAACCTTTCTCAGTGTACACGAGCTTCCCTTACTTTTCCTTTTATCTGGTGCAATCCTATTTCAAAGGCTTTTCACATCACTCACACTTTTCCCTCCAACCCTTCCTTTTTGATCCAGGATCAACTTCAGTCCTGATTTCTCTGCCTTCTCCTGAGTGGCAGAGGGGGCTAGGGAATGAAGATAGTGGTCAGTTCATCACACATTGTCTCTGCTGCTCCTTTCTCCTCACAGAAGGATTCATCACACTCTTCCCCTGCTCCAGTGTGGGATGCCTCCCATGAGATATGGTCACCTCTGAACTTTTCCAATGTGAGTCCTTCCTGTAGGCTGCAGTTCTTCACAAACTGCTCCAGCCTGGCTCCCTCCATGGGGTACAGCCTTCAGGAACAGACTGCTCCAGCATGGGTCCCTTCCATAGGATTCAGTCCTTCAGGAACAGACTGTATTGAAGCATCTAGTTGAGGAGGTGAAACCTATAGCTAAATATTTTGTGACATTTTAGACATTCTGTGTTCCTTCATCCTGCTGGAAAAACAGTAAATTATCTAGATGGTCATGATTCTTTCTCCTGGTTTTAATTTCTTAGTTTACATAAGCCAGTTCTAATGAGTGTCCCATAATTAAACGCTGTAATAATGTCCTTTTCCTGTTAGGTACATTGTACCTTCACTAGATGACAAAGACTTTTTTTTTAAATAGCTTATGAGGTAAGATACAACAGGCAGTTTTAACAAACAATCTAGAAGAAAATCAGTGAGTGACATCTTGCTGTTACCAAGGCTAACTGTATTCAAGGCTCCTATTGAGATTTTCTCTTCTGTTTTCAACGAATTTGGACCTGTTGGGGAATTTACATAGTCTTATTGTGGATTAGCTGTGGAGCACAGAAAGCCGTGTGCTTCAGCTGGAGCACCTGATTATCCCAAGGAGTCTTCAGGTGAAGGGGACTTCCAAGCAAAGATGGCTAAAGCAACCAGCACCTCTGACCAGGATATTTTCTGAATTGTGACCCCACACTTATTTATTTCATACCACTTGACAAATTACACTCACTTGAATCTGATAGCTTCTTAGTGCTTAACTTCCATGTACTGAGTCCTACACTGAATCATGTATCTTTCTTTTCTCAGTCAGTGTCAGTATTATTTCATATACTGACAGATAGGAGTTATGTTTTATATTTCATATTTCTTCCAATATATGTCTGTATATCAAGTAAGATGTGTACTGATACAATCACAGGGGCTGAGCTAATAGCAGGAGATAATCAACTGGTTTGAAAGTAAACTTCCTTTTGGAGATCTGAGCTTGATTAAAGTGATAAAGTAGCTTCAACTCAGCTATTTTTTCCCCTGTTTTGTATGTGTTTGGTAGTTTTATTTTCTAATATTCTTTGCTTTGGATTTCCTCAGCCAATTTTGCATTTTCAAGAGGTTAGAATTTGAAGAGCAGAGGCCCACTTCTTTTCTTCCTTGTGAATTAGGATAAAAATATTGAATCCTTATCTTCTGCTGGCAGGCACATTAATCACATCCTTCTCGGTCAGGTTAAGCTGGATCCTTCCTGCAGGTGAACTCATGGGAGTCAACTGTGAGGGTAACAAATTTAAAGTGGGAAGTGAATATGTTCCTTCCTGTTTATCTTCGTGTTGCTCTGTTTATACTTGGTGAATCTGAACTCCATTGTAATGTACAGGGGGAAGAAAACCCACATGCCTGAATTCTAGGATTTGTACTCAGCTTTGCTGGTTTGCTTCCTCAGTCCCATTCTGATTACAGTGACTTACCTAGTCACTGAGCACTTACACGAGTTCTCTGTCTTGGGATTCCATGACATCTGGGTTTCTTCTATCTATTAGAGGATTGATCTTGTTCAAATCTGCAGCATAATCTTGGTGCAGGGTATGGGCACTCAGATAAAAAACAGGATGTAATTTTTTTAGCCTGCTGAGTGCTGGTGGCACCTCACCTAAAATCTTATGTCCAGCTAGGAGGAACACACTGCTGGAAGCATTCAGCCAAGCTGGAGAAGGTTTACAGGAAAGCAACATAGAAGTCCAGTTATTTGAAAAACACAGATTGAAAAAAACAAGTTTTGCTCTAGAGAAAGAGAAAATGGAGTGTGCTATATGCCAGCTGCCTCAAGAGATTTTCTAAGGGCATTTAGCATGCATATCCCTGAGCTCATAATGATACAGGCTAGCAAGACTGCATGGCTCCATGCTTGGGTCTGGAAAAAGGTGTGGTTTTCCAAGCAGTTCTGTGCCCTGGTTAACTGACTTTCAAAATCAGTGCTCCATGGTCTTACATCACTTCAGTTTGAATGTAGCAATTCTGCTTTCAAACTTGAATTTGACATCAAGTTCTTCATCACTTCATACCACAATTTTTCATTGTCTCCACTTAAGCAGTACAGGAGTCCTCAGAGAGAGATAGATCTAGCAGTTCGTCATATCATGAAAGGTAGAACAAGCAGAAACAGTCAAAGCAGCACGAGGGAGCTTTAGCTTACACATTAAGAAATCTTAATTGCTTTGTGGGCAGTTAAACATTAGAGCAGGTTACATACAAGGTTTGAAGAATTATTACTATCACTGAGGATATAAATACAGTCTATGCAGGAGAAGTGTCTTTGATCCTACTTTGGTGTGGAAGGATGGTAAAATCCTGTAGGCTTTACTCAGGCAGAAATTATCTCTGTTTAAATGGGGATTCAATGTGCTTTTCCTGGTCCAGAATTGTGTGAACACATTTATTACTCAGTGTTTGCAGATTAGATCTAGTGGTTCAGGCATGTGCTAGATTGCAAGAATCCCTGTATATTTTGGCCTAAAAGTTACTAAGATGACATCCTTTTTGTTAAAGTCTCATCATCAATTAATCAAATTTGCTGAAGTAATTTAAACTAAGCCAGCTGCTTTGATGAGTTCCTTCTGAGCAACTCCAGTGCTCATATTTATCTCAATTTAGTCTTTTTAGATTTTCAGGACTGAAATAAGTTTTAGAAAACCTGAATTCAATGCCAGTCTTTGCTTTCAGGTTCTTCCATGGTTTTGGGAAATGTGTTTATTTTCCTTGGGTGTCAGTTCACCTTCTGAAAACAGGAGATGAAAGTGCTCCGTAAACCTATATTCTCATGTTTAAAATCTTAGACTTTTTAAGGACAATGGCTGATTCTAGTACAGCTAGTTTACAGTCCTGGTGTAATGGAGCCCTGATCTTTTTTCCGATTCCTTCACTCAGCTGTAAAGGAATGATAGATAAGCAAATAATTTTAGAAAAGTAATAGCTAATACAGTGCTAGAGTAATGTGCCCTGACCAGCCTTCTATGCACATGAAACACCAAAATAAAGAATGACAGCAGGAGTATAAATATTGAATAGGATTGAGTTTGTTGGGAAAGAGCAGTGTCCTCTCACTTGCAGTGGTATTCAGCAGAAAACTGATAGGAAGAAAAGCAGTACAAAATTTGTGGGAACAGGCAGGATTTAATTTTAGGTCAGTTACTGGAGTTAGGAATATCAGGAAAGCTTTCATGTCCAGAAAACTCTTCTTTGAATCACAAACCCTTGAAAGTCTGAAAGTTGCCTTGTTAATGTATTTCTACTTTTTAATTTGGCTTATCAATGGAGTTATCTTTCTCTACAAACTTTTTCTGAGTTATATTCTTAGAGCATCATAGTTATGAGTTAATGTCAGCAGACAGCACTGCTTGCTTTTTCTTGTTCAGTGATTTCTGAAATGAAATCAAATACCGTCTTGCTATGTCCACACACACAACTAGGGACAAGGTACAGATATCAAACTGTTGCTCTACATATGTTTCATTACAAACAATATAAAAGCTGAAATGGGTTTCTGCAAAGTCTTTGTCAGTTAGGATTGATTCTCTGCAGGTAACAGACTAGATATAATTCTGGAATTCTCCTTTCCATAAAAGTATTGTGCCTTGTGTTTAAAAAGGTGCATTGAGAAGGTAAGCAAGGTGGAACAAAATTTAGAGCACTAAAATAATCAAACTAGCAACATGGCCAGAAAATAATTTCTGCAGATAGAAGTAAAATTACTTGTATTACTTATGACGGCTCTTATCAGAACAAATGATGGATGTTATGGCTGGCAGTTTTCACAGAGAGGCTGAGGGCTGGTAAGGATTACAGATTTTATGTTCTTGACTGAGACTCTTATGTAGCTCCATCTCTATTGATGTTTTTGAACATGACTCACATCACCTTGAATTCCACCAGTTTTGTAATGTTGGTCCATGTGTGTCCTCTGCCTCTAGTCACTCTGTTGCCCTTTATGAAGGCAACTTTGAGAAGCCACAAGCTCAACATTATTGTCAGTGCTGAGATTCCATTTTATCTCCACTGACAAGAGGGAAAACACAAAAGTCCTCATTAAGGTTTTGGATTTCCTTTAGTGACCCTTTTTATTTTTTGGATGCCATTTCTCTAGAGATCCTGTCTGCATTAATGTGTTTCATAGTTTTAAAGCTCAAGCTGTGTAGGATTCAGTCTCCAAGTTGCAAGTATTTTGGGAGCAGGAGCTGCAGTCACTTTTGTGCACTGCATGGTGTTGTGTAAGTGTTGGTGCTCTATAAACCAGAGCAAGGAGAGCAAATTTTCCCTTTTAGAGGAGTAAATCTGTTTGTAGGAAATTGTTTATGGTTTTTGCATTACCAAAAGTTTGAAATTCTCTCATTTGTAGAAATTCATTCAATTTTAAACACAGTTCTTCGTATGAAACAAGCCAAGTCAACAAAAAAGGAACAGGGTGAAAGAAACCCATTAGCCAGGATGCAGAAGATATATAATTATGCTTCATCCTTTTGAGATGAAGGGAACAACTTCTGTTGGCTCTGTCATGCACACAATGAAATTGTCTCTCAGCAGAGGCACCTCTGCAGCACACAGGGAGATTGTGTTGAAATGGCTCAAGAATGGTGCCTTGAAGTCCTTACAGACTGGTAGTTTTAAGGCCTACTGATTTGCTCAGCAAAGCATTTCAGCTTGCAAATCATGAACTAAGTGCTGTGATGCATGGCTAGACTGGGGTCTTGAAATAGAACAAAACGAGAAGACAGGTCCTCTGTTGCTGTCCCTCATTGATATGACAGTGGATGACTTTTTTCCAGTCAGATAGCTCTGGATCTGCTGGATGGTTTCCACAGAGTGCTGTATGGGCATGGATTATAGATCTGTCTTTCCTTTGACACTAGATTCAGTTCTAATTCATCTTCCATGTGCACAACTTAGTAATCAAACTTGTTCCTTTGACTGTCTGAAGCCATGGTTTCAAAATTTCTCATTCCAAAGGACCAATGTTTATGAGGCAGAGCAATGTGTGTTTGGCTCTTCTTACTGCACGGATTGAATAGACTGAGGCTGGTCCATTGTAGCAAATCTTGCTTCAGAAACCCACAGATTACTTTTGCTGCAGCTTTTCTCTCCCCTGTTGCTTCCTTGCACATCTGTCCAAGAGCAGCCTGCATCTTGTCAGACTCACCAATATTATCCCTATTTCATAAGTTGCCAAGCAGGAAAGAAGTCCAGTGTTTGAAATAATTTATTAAGTGCCAGCATATAGCTGAAAATAAGCACTGATGTGACACTACTGACATGCAGAATATCAGAAGCAACCACTTGACTGCTCTCTGAGGAAGACTGGCAGCAGTGGTGAGAAGCTGTAAATTACCTCTGAAATCAGTCATCAGCTGATGGAAAACTGTTGCTTTTCAGTATCTTTGGCAGTCTCAACCGCAGATTCCTCCTTTCCCCTCAATGATGACAGCTGTTTTTACTGTTTTTCTCTCCCTTTCTCAATCATAGCTGAGGACCTCATTATGGCTTGACTGAGCCAGCTGCCTGTAAACATACCAGTGATTGAGGGCATGGAAGTATGAGGGCACCAGCCTCCAGCAGCTTCTAGAAGTCCACAAGTGGCATTTATCAGGCCTCATCACTGTCTTTAGCAAAACAGCTGCCTCTCTGCTAACTCCTAATTACACCATTTCTGTCAAACGCCAGGGAAAATGAGTGGATGATGGAGTGAAAACACATCATTCCTTGTGCATTGCAGTTCACTGTCCCACTAAAGTATTTTCTGAGAAAGCATCTTTGTTTTCTTTTCAGCAAACCCCTGTGAGCTCTACTGTCGCCCAATAGATGGCCATTTTTCAGAAAAGATGCTTGATGCAGTCACTGATGGTACTCCTTGCTTTGAAGGAAGGCACAGCCGAGATATCTGTATTAATGGCATGTGTAAGGTATTGGGTATGTTTGCATGTTTCTTTCTCTATGATATTATTTTATGCAGTTTTGGGAAAACTTTTTATGGGCAGATTAAGAAATCTTTTTTTGAGGATTGGGGCCAAGTACTCCATTTTACGATATTCTCAATGATCATGGAAACAAGTTTATGGAAACAAGTTTGTAGAAACAGCTTTTCCAGGTAGACATAAGAGTTGTTTCCATACTTTTTAATTAATCCATTAAACCTGAGTGCTCATTACTTCTGGTACCTTTTAATGCCTTTCTTCTTCTTCCATTATTCTAAAACGTCAATGTAAGAAAATCTGTTTGTTCCGGTTTAACATTATACATTATGTAGGAGTTCTGAACTGACCTCTTTCACCCCATCCCGTCATGAGGTCTGACTTAAAACAGCCTTGAGTGGAGAGAGTCAACAAGATCTGTCAGTAATTTAATCTAAAATCATAGAGATATACCATCAGTAGTTTGCTATTTAATTGTACTCCTCTATACTCATCGTTTGAGTGTCACTCTTTGCTTTTATTTAGAAGATCTTTAAAGCACATATTCTGTCTTCCTGTGTTTTAAATTACACATCACAAGTGCACTTTAATTATTACAACAGTGGTCTATTGCTTCCCCAGTGTTAATAAGCAAAGATACTGCACTGCCATCAGAGTATGTTGCTTGAGCACTGATGTGTACATGACTGAGTAGTTTGGTTAAATTAAAGCCATAGCATTATCTAAAAGTGGAGATGTACATGGTGTATGCTCTGAGAATGAGCAGATACTGTGGGCGGAGGACCTGGCATCTCTGCTGTTTCTAGCAAGCATTCATTTTCGGAACAGAATTTTAATAGGCTTTAATGACCTTCAGTCATGCAAATCGGTGAGCTGTTCTCTCTGGTAATTCACAATTGTTATGTTGAGAGACCAACATTGTATTGGAGAACTACACAGCTGTGTAGTACTAGAGAGGAAAATGTGTTGCTATTTTTTTTTTCTTCTGCTGAAAGGCAGATTGCACATCTCACGTTTTTTTGTAGTAGCTTTACTACCTGTCACTATGATCTGTCTCCTTATCCCACTGCTAGACCCAACAGAACATTGATTCAGACCCGTAGACAAATTATAAGAGAAATAGGCACATCAGGAACGTTTCTCCCCATTTAAGGCAATGCTTTGGCCAACATGAAATGAACATGATTTCTTTCTTTGGAGATGAGTGGGGGAAACAGAAGGAAGAGCTTAAAAGCTCAATGTAGCATCCATATAACTTTGGTAATTCAGGCAGTGTGCCCTACCCGTACCCTTCAGCAACAGCAAAGACTTCTTGTATCTGCCCACAGCTACCAGTCTGACACGGAACTTTCTCTGTCTGGAAGTGGCAAAAGGGTAATATCTCTGTTTTTCCTTTAGACACTGAGCAGCAGGAAGGAAATGGTTTCTCCTTCCTGTAATACAGCAAGGCAATTTGAGTCATTATTTCTGCCTCCACACTGTGTGTTGGGCCCAGAAATCTAGTCTCAGGTCCAAAAGGCTCTTGGTGAATGGGGCAACGGCAAAGGGCTACATGGAAGGGTGCTGATTTGTACTGTGCCTGCTGTGGCACACAGTGGTTGCTGTAGCACAGCATGCTTTACTGGCAGAGGGAGCACCAGGAAATATGTGCACCCTATATACAAATAGATGAGAAATACATGCACAGATACACAAAAGATTTAGAACCTAATTGCTGCTAATTTTTGGCTTGTTTTATAACCTGTGTTTAGTCCCCATATCAGTTTTAGCAGGTGTTGTGGTTTAAACCCAGTTTCTACTCCCTCCCGCCCCCTTTCTTTCCTCCCTCCACTCCTTCCTTCCCGCTCCCGGATTATTTAAAGCAGTTTTAGAAAATATGGCTAATGCATATACAGAAGAATCAGAAGAATGAGGAAAACAAGTAAAAGGCAGGAGGAAGTATTTAGAAATGAATGCATGGATGACAGAAATAATATACTCACTGAAGCGGGAAAGTAAAACTGCTCCAGTGGAAATTGAAGTTCATGTAAATGTATTTAAAATGAATGACTGCTGTTTAGTCTGACACATCAGAATATACACTTTGTGATGTTTATTAATGGCCTTGTAAGATGAGACCCTGTTGCTGTCTCTGAAGGTGATTGCGCTACCAGTAGCACCCCAGAGCTAGGGAATAAAATGAAGGCGTTATTTACTCTAACACAGTAAATTGCCTGCCTTGCCAGTTGTCTGCAGTGCTGCCATGCGTAGGTAAGACTGAACTCTGATCAGATATAAACTGTTTCAAATGTCAGAGGAAAAACAAAATACAAGCTTCCATGGTTAAGACTGGAAGGGACAAAGGATTCCCTTCATGGCATAACAATGCCATATTTTGATGCCATGAATGCAGAGAAAACTTAGGCTGATTATGACTGAGATGATATGGCCCATGCAGAGATGTTAATTAGCACCCCAAAGACAGGAAAGTTACAACACTGTGGACCTGCCACCCCACTCATTTTCTTGTGCCAGTGCAGTAGTTTGGGACTAATTGGTTCAGCGTTTGGGGATTTTACGCTGTGTGACACTCACAAGGGAAATAGGTTGGACGAAGCCTTGGGTGGCATGGTTTAGTGTGAGGTGTCCCTGCTTATGGCAGGGGAGTTGGAACTAGATGATCTTAAGGTCCCTTGCAACCCTAACTCTTCTATGATTCAATGATTCTATGTTCAGTGATGTTTCTTTCAAAATATCTGATTGACGGTGGAACCAGATAAATTATTTGTGGATGCAACCACTCAAACAAGCATGAACAGTAAATAAAGATGAACAGAAACCTTTTCAAGAGCACTGATTTTCTACCAGAAAATGCTAAATTGGTGAAAGATGTATAATTTGAAGATGTCATTTTTTCAAAAAAAGAAGTTCAAAAGAGAAGCTCCAAAACACTCATTAATATTTTATATAGCAAAGCATGAAGTGCAAGGATTCCATTTCCACATTTTCCCCAACTTTCTGTTTAATAGTGAATATGTATATAGAATGGAACATAAATTTGAACTTTCAGGACTCTCCAGAGGGGCTGGTTACTCCTCCGGTCTAACAACAAATCTGATAATAATGACTTTACTAACTCTGTGTAGATGATTAACAAATGTACTGGTAGTAAAGACACTGCAGAATGCATCTCTTTAAGAAAATAGCTGCACTCTTCTTTAAATTCTTAGGAAGTGTTAAATATAAACTGCGGTACATCTGTAGATAGCAGGTGAAGAGTCAGATCTGAACTCTTGGCAAGATAAAGAAACATCCTGCAGTTATCGCATTGGTGTCTGTGTACTTAAAATACTTCATTAAATTCATCCTTGGTTGAATAGCTGCATGTTTGGAGTCAAAAATGTAGCTACCTTCTTAATGTGTGTTTATCGCTGTAACATTCTGTCCTGCTCCTAAACTGTGGTCCTTGGTGCTGAGATGAGTTCGTGTGAAAAGCATTACAAAACTTCCCTGTTTTTGAAGGTAGCCTTCTCTGAAAGGAGAGAAAAACTGAGGCTGATGCGGAACCTTTTGGCATGGCCATTGTTTTTCAGAGCAGGTGTTAAACGTGCTGGCTATTTGAATCCTTTGTGAAAATGCAGTTGACATAGTTTAACACCATGTGTAATTTGAGGCCTTTATGTGCTTCTGGTTTTGCAGCTTCTTTAGCTGCTTATTAAATCACTGGCACATAGAGGAAAAGTTCAGGTTTTTCTCAAGCTGCAAATGACAGAAAAATATTAAGAGAATTGCAGCAGCCTTTATACCTAGGTTAGTCTAATACGTGAATTTTCCTGTTAGAAGCTTATAGAAGATTACATTAGCTGAGGTACTGAAGGTAAAATAAGATACAAATCAAAAGAGGGATACCCAGATTTTCATACATCATGAAGGTGTTAGACAAGTTGGCAGGTATTGCAACTGAAGCCTTATACTGAGATAAATCAGCTGAGAAAACCTTTACATACCATCAGACTTACAGCTGTTCATCTAAATCATGAGATGAGTGATATAGGCATCCAGATATTTTAATTACTATTAACAACCATTAAGTGTTGGATATTAGATTGTGTTCTGCAGTCTTTCTAGTTTTTAAAGAGAAGCAAAAAAACACCCCAAAACCAAATGAAGATATGGTAGAAGTTTAAAAACATCAGTCCACATAATTTTTTGTTTGGGCAAGGAAGAAGTTTTGTCTTGACTCATTATGAATAAGTTTTTCTCTACTTTCTCCCTGTAGCAAGCATGAAGTGGAAAATCAGTCTCTATCAGAACTTTACCTAGACCCATTTTCACATGCTGGCAAGCTGGAGATGTAGCTTATATGTTCATACCTGCTGAAGAGTTTCTCTTTGACAGATAGTTTGACTGCAGTAGAGGTTCTGCACTGTCTGACAGCCACAAAAGGCTGAGCAATGATTTCAGGTTTTTTTACTGCATTGTATTCTTGGGAATCCATAGAATCATAGAATAGTTAGGGTTGGAAGGGACCTTAAGGTCATCTAGTTCCAACCCCCCTGACATAAGCAGGGACACCTCACACTAAACCATGGCACCCAATGCTTCATCCAACCTGGCCTTGAACACTGCCAGGAATGGAGCATTCACAACCTCCCTGGGCAACCCATTCCAGCATCTCACCACCCTATCAGGAAAGAATTTCTTCCTTAGATACAATCTGAACCTCCCCTGTTTAAGTTTGAACCTGTTACCCATTTTCCTGTCAGTACAGTCCCTAATGAAGAGTCCCTCCCCAGCATCCCTATAGGCCCCCTTCAGATACTGGAAGGCTGCTAGGAGGTCTCCACGCAGCCTTCTCTTCCCCAGGCTGAACAGCCCCAACTCTCTCAGCCTGTCTTCGTATGGGAGATGCTCCAGTCCCTGATCAACTTCGTGGGCCTCCTCTGGACTTGTTCCAACAGCTCTATGTCCTTTTTCTGTTGAGGACACCAGAACTGCACACAATACTCCAAGTGAGGTCTCACGAGAGCAGAGTAGAGGGGCAGGATCACCTCTCTTGACCTGCTGGTCACACTCCTTTTGATGCAGCNCTCCAGTCCCTGATCAACTTCGTGGGCCTCCTCTGGACTTGTTCCAACAGCTCTATGTCCTTTTTCTGTTGAGGACACCAGAACTGCACACAATACTCCAGGTGAGGTCTCACGAGAGCAGAGTAGAAGGGATGCTTCTGTGACATAAGAAAGCAGACACAAATCCTAGATTTGTTGGCTGGTCCTAGATGTTGGGGCCATTTGGGTGACTCATTTTCATCTCAAATGACTGGTCAATACTGTATGTTTCATGACATGGTGGTGGGTTGTTGCTTGATTTTCACTTCCATGTAATACATGAGTTTGACCTAGGTATAGCCATCTCTATTAGTAGTTTCTGTATATAGGATATATGCTCTTCTACAAAATAGGTTCTCTTCCTTCTTACAGGAGCAGTGTAACCACAGGCAGTGATACTTGAACTTCAAGTATTTCATGGTGGGTGCCACATTTATTCTGAAACTCCTTTTCCTCCTAGGCTGTTGGCTGCGATTATGAGATAAATTCCAATGCAACTGAAGACCAGTGTGGAGTTTGCCTGGGAGACGGCTCTGCTTGTCATACAGTACAGATGATGTTTAATCAAACTGAAGGATTTGGTAAAATGGGCTCTTTTAAACTCTTCAGTTGGTGAAGTCATTTCTCTATATAAAAAGGATTAAATACTTCCCACAGCAAACTGAGTGATCTGTTTGCGTAGGAAATTGTAAATGGATGTTTCACAGTGAATGATGCTTTTTTAAGTTCACCTTGTATAGTTAAAATTATGCCAGAGACCAACAGACCCTACACACTTTACACAGATAATAATAAAACTCAAAATAGCACGTGTATTTACAAAATCAATGTAATTTACCACTTGGAAAATCTGGACCAAATCTCTGGACAGTGTAAAGCACCAAGAAAATGCTGGGGTGAGTGGTTTGGGGATTCATTTCTAAGTGTCCTAAATCTGATACAATTTGCACCATCTCTTCCTCATGCAGAACTTCGCACTTGTAGTTGCTCTGAATTTTTCTGTGGGGTGCCTCTGGCTTGAAAAGTAACTCACTGCAGGGTTAAGGTGGTCTGAATTAGTACTTGGAGGCCTTTCTTTGTTGGCAGTAGTGAGACTTTTAGGATTTCAATTACCTTGTAAGATAACATGTAGATGATTAGGAGGTGGAGGGTCAAGAGAGTGGGAGACTAAAACTGTATGAGAGCCATGGTGGTGAGCTGAAGAGACAGCAGGATAAGCAGCTTTGCACGCAAAATGAGGGCTGGAGGGGGAGAAGTGAGAAGACAAGGCACCAGAAAAGTGAGAAGACAAGGCACCAGAGAGTGTGTTTAGAGCAAGGTTTCTGGCTGAAGAAGGAGGCTGGTGTGGAGATGGGAAGTGTCAAGATCACTAGTTGGTCATGCTAGCACGGAGGGAGAAACATGAGTGAGGGTTTGACTTTGAATTTCCATTTTTATTTTTTTTTTAATAAAATAATTCTGATTTGTGCAAATATGACCTGTGCTGATAATGTAGAGCTGATAAGATTTGATAAGGTTTTCCAAAGATTGGGGAAAAGCACTTAAAATATTTCAGGACTTTTTCTGTACTGTGTACTTGGGTTTGCTCTCCTATGCTTCGTGTCTCACAGGTGAACTGTGAAAGTGGCCTGCAACCATACTGCAGCACAGATCGTGTATATGTGTGAGACTTACAAAGGAAAATAGAGCTCCCTCTCCTTCAGTACTACAGAAACCCTACAGTCTCTGACCTTTTGTTTCTGCTACTCTAAATTTCACTCTGCCTTTTGCAGTGTGTGGGTTTACCAAGGCTGCAATGATGTGAATTTTATTTTTGAGTAACAATTTTACTACAAAGTAACACATGGAAGGATAAGTGCCTCTTATTTTATTTAAATTCATTTTGTGTTACATCTTCACTTAGTTTTAGCTTGCCTCAAGATTCAGTAAGCCTCGCTGACACATACTGCTGAGGGATACTGAATGTTAAATAAAATCAGTTCATTGCTTTTCTTAGAGTCAGTAAAAAATGGATTGATTTTGCAAATTCTTTCCCCTTCTACAGTTATTAACTCCATTGCTGATGAAATAAGGAAAAGTGTCAAGAAAGGCAGAGGTTGCTGGGGTTTTCAGCTTATAAGATAACATGTGGATCTTGTTGATGTTCACAGGTGTTAAATCAAGAAAAGGAAGTGATTTTGTTCACAATGTCTGGCTTCTCTTTGTGTCTGATAGGTACTGTGCTGTTCTGCCTTGCAGTGCAGACTTATGGGGGAGTGGCTACTGAACAGTTCATGTAAATATAAAGACTTCAGGCTCATAAATTCAGTATAGGTAACAAAACTGGACCAAAGAATGCTTCCAGTCACTGACGAGGGAAATTTGAAGAGTTTTGCTGTGCTTAGTGGCACAAGAGATAAAAGAACTCAAAGCTAGTACATTTTGACTGAAAGCTTTATTCAAAACCTAAGTTTAGCAGGATCTTTCTTGGGTCTGGTGCTGCAGCAGTATGTATTCTGTTTGCAAGCAAAGTTGCCAGATCAGACTAATGATAAGCTAGAAAGACATATTAATAATTCAGCCTTTCACTGCAGGGCAGGGTGATCACTTTTACCTGAAGTCTTACTGCCTCGTGCTCAGAAAGAAATGTTTAAAAATATTTTTATATTTTATTATTACTTGTATTTTTTAAAAAAAATCTTTTGTCTTTCCCATGGATGCAAAATGGGAATAGCAGTCAAGGGGCTCCTAAAACAGCCAAAGGAATGGCAGCATCATCTGTGTAATGGATTCCATTACAGTTTCATGATAGAAAACAAATCAGAGGTCTGATGTGCACAAATGGTCTTGGCTGTTGGCACTAATGTTGGCAAGTACCTGGGTTGCAGCTCATTTTCAGGAGTTTTGTTTGAAATCTTTTAAGCTGCCATCTGAACTCTTATAGCAGAAAGGTCGCAGCATGAGCAGGCCATCAAAAAGCAAGGTGTAGGCCTTGTCAAAGAAGTTACAAGCTCTCCTGTTAAGGTAGAAGTTATCTAGCTTTTATTTTGAGGTGGAGTATTTAAAATAAATACTAGTCCTAATGAACTAAATAAACTAAATCCTTGTCCTTACCAGTGTTGTGATAACCGTGAAGGAATAGTTCAGCAGAACTGTCTACAGCAGAATGTGTATAGGTACTTTGTACAGCAGAATGTTTGCAAAGTGTGGAAACTCTTTTGGAAGAAGAATGAATTGTGTTGCTGGATGAGGAGTGTTGGAGTAGGAGAAGGGCACAAGGCACACAGGTGTAGGAATGTGGCAAGTGCAGGGAGTGTGTCTTAAATGGATAACAAAAAGGGGAAATGAGTATCAGACGAAGGAGGAGAAGCTAGGTAACAAATGATGGTCAGAAGGATGGGTAATTGTCCTGTCTTCACGTCTTTGTTTGTGAAGGGTGAAATTCTAGCAGCGATGGGCAAACAAGAAAACTGTGGCTGTTCTCACCCTAACCTGGAGGTTTATCTTGTCCCATTATCTCCTCACCAACCTGAGTGGCACCTAATCAACATCTGCCATGGTCTCCCTGCTACATGTTTCCTTTTCATGAAACCAAAGTGCACACAGATTTGGCACATGCCTGAACCTAATCCTGAGATGGAGTCTAGATGTAGCTGTGATGCAAACGTTGGTCTCAGAGACTGAAAGTTCTCCTGGATCCTCACTTAGGATACTGTCTCTAGACTATAATGTTTTTTCCCATTACCGTCACACACTGCAGTGCTCCTTCTGGAAGCTATATGCAACCATATCTTCACTTGCGAACCCAGTGTGCCACTGGGAGCCTGTGCTATTTTCCATGTGATGTTCTTATGGTAGTGCCTAGGGCCTGGCTTAGAGAAAAATCATGCCTCAGGAACATGTATTTTTAAGACAGAGAAGCTTGCAGAAACAATAAACTGGAGTGCAGGATGGGAGTTGTTGTGATTAGGAGAAATAGCCAGATCTGATTATCATCTTGTCTGCAATACTGTGCCAACAACTGGAGTGAAATTACTCCTCTTTCACAGTAATGGGAAAAGAGAAAAAAGTTCTTCAGTGCTGATAGAGCCATGCATACAACAAGGGTTGCGTGAATTTATTCATGTTGTACTCTTGTCCATGTTAGGAGCATATAGATTTGATTTTAATTAAAAAGGGAAAGATCAATAGTGTCTGAGAGTTGCCATGTCATGAGTGTGTGATAGCACTCACAATATGGATGCTCCAGGATTTAATGAGCACAGCTGGTTAGGTTAGCTGACATTTTGACTGTTATTGAACCTCAGATCTCTAGATCCTTATCAGATGAAACCATATAACCATGAATAATTATATAAACATCATTTATATAATTTTAAACAAAAATTTATTGTGTTGAGTGAGGAACTCAAAAGCTTGCTGCTGATTAGGTTTGCTTTCAAAAGTAGATAACATTCATTGGGAATTAGTCTGAGGTTCTGGGGAATCCTGAGGAAATTTAGGTAGTCAAAAAAGCAAGGGGCAGGGAAAAGTGAGTGTGATACACTGAGCAAATATAATACATTTAAAATCAGGTTTACGAGCAACAGCAGGTGACTCAGACAAACATAGTTATGCAAAAACTTCTGAGGATACAGATTTTATGCTACAACAGAAAGAGAAATATATTTTATTGGTTTTATGCTTTGTGTTTTGAGCAAATGTTACTCTAATTATATATATATTTAAAGCCAAAGGAAAAAAAAAAAAAACCCAACCAAAAACTTCCTGAAAAAGGGCACAAACATTGCAAAGCTAAACCGTGAGGATGTGACACAGTTGAGATTTTCCATGCTGTGTTAATGTTTCCATGCTGTTTCCATTTGGCTGATTTGTGAGTATGCTTTCTAATCAAGTCTTTAGTTACATGGTCATACATTGTGTTTGTAACTCATCTAAATGAATACAACATTTGGAAGAATCATTGTACCTTGGATATTTGTAATAGACCTAGACCACTGGTTTCCTATAATAGAAGTTATTATATTAGAAGTTATCCTGCAGATATTGTTATTCTCCTCACTTATGAGATACTGAGAAGTTGGATTTCTAGAGTCAGTCTGGGAAACTTGCAGAAGGTGACATCTTGAGAACTTTTCCTCTTGAGCCTTAATTGCCAGGGGGTGTGTGTGTATGTGTGTGTAGAATTATATATTATTAATATGATGAAGAATGGTCTGAGGTAGACAGATGTTTTTGTTGTACAATAAACAACGTATTAGACATTAGAACCAATACTGATCAGCTCACAAAAGAGCTGCAAGGAAACTCAGAGGGTAGAGACTTCAGGACACTTATTTATGACAGTAGGTTGTTGTAGAACATGTAAGTATGTACAGCATATATTCCGATCCTGAAGTAAACCAGCACAAACTGCAACTCACACTCCCATGGCACCTACTTACAGAGCTGTCTTCCATCCAGTTCTTAAAGCACAGCCAAGAGCAATATCAAGAAAGCCATCAGAGTTTCTGTTCAAATTGCTAAGTGAACTTCCTATTTTTACAATTCAGTAGCAATAGCAGTAGCAGTTCCTTGTAAGCTGAGAAGAACAGAGCCTGATGTCATATATTGCCTGTGATACAAACAAAATTCTGTAAGGTACACTGATTTTGTTCTTGATGCACATACTAAAGATCTGTTTTTATAGATGATTTTATAAATGAAGAGCTATTGAATTTCCTTATGAATATCAGTAGTTTATAAAAATGTGTTTAACTGATCGTAGTAATTGGAGGTGTTTGAATAGCATTGAGGTTTTTTGTAGCAAGGCTATCTATGGGAAACAGTTATGGAGAAATTAAATAACTGAAGAGAAGGTACATGTAATAATGAACGTACCGGGGCACTGGTGACAGATGAAAACATTCCTTGCAAATTGGAAAAGCCTTTCCCACAACAGACTATAACTTGCTGGGACTCCCTGGCGCTTCTCCAGATGACTCACACTGTGGTATGCTAGAGCCATTGGGTGTGGTTGTGGAGATGCTGATGCTCAGCTGTGTAGTAGGTTTCCCCTAGTGCAGCTCAGAAAATCATTCACTTCCTATCCCTTCTAAATGCCACTGTCATTGCCTAAACAGAATGCATATTTGTGTTCCCCAGCTGAAGCTAGAAAACCTGACTTGGAAAGTCACCACTATTAACTGGCTGAAATGCAAGCTCTGTGATAGCACATTTGTATATATTTTTAAGCAAAGTTCTAATTTTAATAATCTTCTACATAAGTAAAATGCAATGGTATTTTTGTTACTCATCTCCGTGAACCGTTCTTGTGTCTTAGGATATGTTGATATTGGGCTAATTCCGAAAGGTGCAAGGGGAATCAAAGTCACGGAAGTTGCAGAAGCAGGAAACTTCCTTGCTGTGCGAAGCAAAGACCCAGAAAAATATTACCTGAATGGAGGTTTTATCATCCAGTGGAATGGGGAATACAAAGTGGCAGGCACGATATTTCAGTATGACAGAACAGGGGATCTAGAAAATCTGACTGCTCCAGGACCCACCAATGAATCAATATGGATTCAGGTAAATAAGGGATCACCACAGAACTTGCTGGTTTTGGGTAGCAGCAGAACATGGTGGGGCTCTGAAACTGAGGCTGGGAAAATACATATATTTTTCTGCAAACCAGTCTAATAACATACTATCTTGCAAAAGTCAGTTGAGCTGGTTGGGGAGAAATAAACACCTGCTTGAGAGGGTTGTTCATCCTGCCTGTAAATAGATGCCCAGTGCCACAGTCTGATGATTGTTAAAAACTGGCATAATCCAGTACTGCCACTAGGATAGGGATCCTGCTACTTGTAGTTTGTCAGTCCTTTGCCAAAACTTCCTTGTCTTTTGTGGCAGGTTAGACCAACACATGGCTGTGATATGAACCAGACTCAGTAACTATCACAAAAAGGGAGCTGCTGGCAGGCTGTGAACAGTAAGAACTAGGGAAGGCTGAGAGCAGTGGCAGCTTGCACTGACCAAGAAAATGCAGCATTACATAGATGGACATTTATAGCTGGTGAAATAGATCCATTTAGCATCCACTGAGATTGCTCCATTTTATTTATGTTGCTTTACATATTCTAACTTAAACATAACCAGCTCCTGTTAATACTGTAAAAATTTACCCTTTCTTCTCTGGGTGTATCTTTTCTGGCTTGTTTACCCTGTATCCACGATGCAGTTAAAAGTATTAGGGGTGTGATGGTAACTACTTTCACATTTTCAGTGTCTAATGACAAGATCAGTAACACTGTCAAGGAAACATTTAGAATTAAGAATAGAAGTTCATTGCTGAAGATTTCCCTAGAATCAACTAGGTTGGAAAAGACTTTTAAGATCATCAAGTCCAACCAATGTTTTTCTTTTCTCCCTCTCATCAACCAAATGATGAATTTTTAGTGTGGCTCTTCTTAACTGGAATTTTCCTTCTTAATCCAGAAACACTAAAATTACTATGCAGGAAGTGTCTGAATAAAGTCTGAAATTTACTGACCTAGTGTTTGTTTTGTAACAGCTATGTCAGAAGGGTAGGAAATTATAATTTACAATGGTGATAGGCAATGTCTTTAAATCAGCAGCACATCTAGGCAGTGCCCTGGATGGTCTTTGCCTTATCTTTTTGCACAGTTAATAGGATACCAATTATACCAATTATATATAGGATACCACTTACTGCTTGCAAAAGTGCATGAGAAATAACTGTGTCTTAGAAAGATACACATATGCCAATATCAGCACACAAATGCAATTTTTGCTGATCTGCTTTTTTGAGCTCATGGTAGGTGCCAAAATGGGCTGCTTTAAACCTTGCTGATTCTTCTGTTTTGATGCTTCGAAAGCTTGGGGCCAGTAGCTCATTAATATCATGAGTAATTAAATAAATCACACTTGTTTTCCAGCTACTTTTTCAAGAATCTAATCCTGGAATCAAGTACGAATATACTGTACGTAAAGAAGAAAGTCATGAGAATGAGATTGGAGAGCCAGAGTATTTTTGGCAATACGGAGACTGGACAGCCTGCAGTGTTACCTGTGGAAGAGGTAATTCTTCATTTCCTTTTTCTATTACTGTTTGTCTTCATAACTGGCAGATCTTATCTTTAAGTTATCCAGAGAGCATCCTCAAAGAGGTAAGGATCTTTAATCTGCATTTGGTGGGAAATCCAATCACATGGTCACAATAATGTATTTTGACTTTAAAATAAAATGCTGTTAAATCATTTAAGGCAAATAGGTGCCTGTAACACCTGCTGTGAAATTCTCAACCTCTGTCAACCAAAATGAAAGACTATGGTTTTCTTTATAATTTGTTGTCAGTATTTTTCACAGTAACCATGTTTCCCAGCACTTACTAATCTATGACCTACTCTAGTTTCCCTACTAAGTCTTTCCAATATGTCAACTACAAAAAATGTTTTTCATTTCTCTCCTGCCCTGATAAGCAGCAATGGTTTCGGGGCATATCTCAATAAGTACTTTCTTAAAATCAGTCTTCAGAACTTAACATGTCTTTGCCACTCTCAATGCAGTGGCTTTGGAACAGCTGTAGTTATATGTAGTTCTATGCAGCATGTTAAACCAGAAAAGCAGAGTGACAACCATGAATCAGGATCTGGGAACAGGTCCAGAACTTTGTCTTTGGTAACAGACAGAAAATGCTAGCAGGAAAACTTTAAAGTAGTTAACAGACCACTGAGATGAAGCTAATGCTTGCAGTAGATCAGTAATGATAAAAAGACTGAAGGTTTCTTTACAAAAGTTGAAGGTTTTTATCCATCCTTTGCAGGAATGATATTTAGAAGATGAGAAAAATGTGTGTGAAAGGAAGTCTATTTGGGGAGAAAAGATTGAAGCCTTCCATTTGAATTAGTTCTTAAGTTTCACCAAACAGAAGAGTCATGGAGATAGGATGGGAACCTTGTTCTCTTACTGGCTGTGTGAAAACTGTAGAGAACAGTTGAAGATTAATGTTACAGTCATTGGTCATACAACACAAAATAAGCCTTTTCTCTTTCTAATGATAAGGTATTGCCAGTGTTTTTTGATAATTATTGCTTTCATTAACTACTTTCCAGAAGGAAACAAAAAGACAAACAAATGTAACGAATCTCAGTGGGAGTCTAAAAGCAGTGTTGATTACAGGAATAAGAATTTATTAAATCTTTCCTGTCAGGGAAGACACTACAATAATGCAATTTCAGTAGTTTGAATAAAGGGCATTATATGTCCTTAACCTTAGATTAGAAGAAGAATTTTAGAATAATAGTGTAAATTACCCTATTCCAATAACATTCCTATAAATATATATATATGTATAAAAGGCATATTACAAAGATGGTTGTACATCCATATATATATATATATATATGTTTGTGCAGATATTTGTGAGGGTTTTGTGGGTTTTTGTTTGTGGGGGTTTTTTTTGGTGTTTATTTGGTTGTTTGAGTCTGTCACAAAACAACGTGCTTTCTGTTTAGCAGAAAAAAGCCAACATTTTATTTAAATAGGTACCTAAAACAAGTGTTTTACTTAATTGCATGTTTCAGTTCTGATACCCAGTTGTGAATAGTGTTTAAGGTAACAATTGGCATGAGAACAGAAGTGGGGGAGGGAGGGGAATCTTGCTAATCTGTTTATTATGTTGTTCTGGTGGGTTTTTTGGGGGGTTGAGTTGGTTTTTTTTATTTATTTTGTTTTGTTTGGGTTTTTTTGTCGGATTTTGTTTGGTTGGTTTGGTTTCTTGCTTGGTTTCTTGCTTGGTTTCTTTTTTTTTTACATGAGCTGCACTTTTCCCAGAACTGTTTCTCACTAAGTAAATGATATTCCCAGGTACTACCTTCTCACTGAAGAGCTGTGTGACTTGGCTTTGATTTCTAGCTGTCATGTGCATTATGTTAATAAAACATATGTGTTTCAGTTTTTGTTTAATAAATGGCTTCTCCTGTTTGCTGTTTGGGTTCTTAATACATGTTTATTGAGCACACTGGCTTTTGCGTTGGATGAGCAAAAATTACATGTTTCAGGCAAGGTTGTGGAATTGCCGACATGAGATGTCAGGGGAGCCAAAAGGTGCATCATAGTTCAAAAACAGCATAGAAACCTTCCCAGTTCTCTGCGTTCCTGCATTTACAGAAGAAAATAAATTAATAGACTCTTTGCTGTCTTTCATCTGAGATACAAACATTTCTAAAATCAACTGAACAAGTCTAAAGGAGGATGAAATCTGCTAATATATGACGCAGTCAGGGTTATGTTGCTTACTTCCTGCCCAGAAAAATGGAAACCCCAGCACACAGCTTCAGTGCATGACTTGAACCAGAGGCACTCTGATATTACAATCTGTCTGCAGTTTTCTGTAGGTACCCAGTGCTTAATCTGGTGTACTCTGGGATGACTGAATGTGGACCAGCGGTATTGTTATCGTATTAGATTGGCACTGAATCTGAGCTAGGTGGCCCTCCTAAGCACCTCACTGGTGCAGGAATATAGAAGATTTATGCCCTGGTGGTCAGAGCAGAAATGCCTGGAGCAGTATGGAAGGTGCATTTGGAAAATATTACCTCTTCATCATTATGGAAATTCGGAAACTCTAAAGCCACGCTGCTTTTAGCAGGGAATATGGGCATGGTAATGATTTTTGACCTAGAACCAGAAAATCTCACATAGTTATGCATTATTGTGTTCAGTCCAGTTTAGGTCCCAGGAGGCAGAATAAAGGCAGAATAGAATGTTCCCAGTGTTGCTGGATTAAGAAACACTTTTCTCAGACTTCCACAGAATTTCCTTCTGACTTTGAATGATGATACTGATTTTATCTGAACATACACTCTGATTAGACTCAGAATTTATTGCCGTTGGCAGTAACAGACCCGTTGCAGCAAATCTCAGGCATTTGAAGAGTTTTGAAAGGTTTATGAGATAAAAGCATACTGAAGTAGGCAAGATCATCTTCTATGGGTGTGCTGCATGACAAGTCTACTGAAAAGCCTGCAGTGGGTGTCAAGGAGATAAAAAAAGTTACATATATTTAGACTAAAGTGAAGTAACCTTCAAAGAATTCTGCCATTATCATTTGGTAAATAATAAACCAATTGTTTTTCAGCATAAAAAGGAGAGCCAAAAAAAGTGAAACCTGGATCTACCTGAAAATTTAGCTTAGGGCCTCTTATCACAAGTGGTCAGTGTGGCAGCAGTAAATCCAAGGGCACTTTGGCCTGTTGTAGCCACAGAGATCAGAAAAACAAACAAATGCTTTCTGGAGCCAACAGAGTGAAGCTAAGGGTGATGAATGGGGCTATGGACATAGAAATGATCTTATCCAGGAAAACCTCATCTCTCTTTAAGATAAATAATATGGTTTTAGCCCTGTGATACAGCTCCTTATTCAAGGGAAGTGTACCTGGAAAAAGCTCCAATGATGGATAATGTCTTTAATAGGGTGAAGCTGTCCCTTCTTAGAATTAACTCAGGACAGCTCCCTGAACATATTTTCCTACAGATTCTTGGTCTCTTGCCCTCACCTATATTCTTCCCTAACTCTGTTGCAACTGAGAAAGAAAAGGTGCAAGTGTACTCATCTTCTCCTGCATTTCTTTCATCTGCCCCTATCTTTTGTAGTCTTAAAGACTGGCTGTGGACAGTCTACAATAACACCACTTAACAGGGAAAAAATATTGTCTCAAAAATCAGTGTTTTCTAATGCTGAATGCAGGGAAAAGAGAAAGCATTGCAATACCCGATATCCATTTGTAATGTAGAAGGTAGTTTAGTAATTACATTGCAACCCATTTCATGGCAAACAAATGATGAAGAGGATAGGTTATATTAAAAATCATAAGCCTTTCTGTGTCCTCACTGTAGGGCACTCTGACTCTCTGCCTGCCATTTGCTTCATGCAAACGGAAATTACTTTGCAGTCAGTATGCGAGTACACCAGACAGTGTCTTGCAAACTGCTGCACCTTCTGGGCAAGAGCCTGTCCCTTCAGAGCTTACTGTGAAGACAGCAGTGTAAAGTTCCTAAGCTGTTTTTATAGGAAGGTTAACATATATGTTTCACTGAGGTTTTTTCTGGATCAGCTACCTATTCTTTTTTATTTAAATAATGGTCCATTAGAAATTATAGGCCCTTCATCCTTGTGTAAGGCGTTAATCATGTTTCTTAGAACTAGCTTTGAGTGGCATTGAACGTAATAAGAAGCAAAGCACAGCACAGCTGCAACTATAGGAGATCATATTAGGCATTCTCAAGAATTTACTTTTCCGTAGATAATGTCAATAATTGGCAAATTCTCAAAGCTCTGCAAAATAACACAGATTTGTTTAGGGGTTAATTGTTATGTGCCCTCTAAATCCTTCACAACTGTTATCAGGACTACTTTTGCACCTCCAGGAGTTTCTGAACTGAAATGTAGTACCAAACCTGTAGCATTGATTTTAGGAAACAAAGGTGACTATCTTTTCCTTCACTATTACGGGTCTAAGTTTTATAACACCAAGGCTGTTAAGGGGGCCATAGGGATGCTGGGGAGGGACCCTTCATTAGGGACTGTAGTGATAGGACAAGGGGTAATGGGTTCAAACTTAAGTAAGTGGAAGTTTAGATTGGATATAAGGAAGAAATTCTTTCCTGTTAGGGTGGTGAGGCACTGGTATGGGTTGCCCAGGGAAGTTGTGAGTGCTCCATCCCTGGCAGTGTTCAAGTCCAGGTTGGATGAAGTATTGGGTGCCATGGTTTAGTGTGAGGTGTCCCTGCTTATGGCAGGGGAGTTGAAACTAGATGATCTTAAGGCCCTTTCCAACCCTACCTGTTCTATAAGTCTAAGGTTGGATTTTGCATTGTGTGCTTAAACTGTGCTTGCATTGAATAAATTTTTTTTCATTCAAACACAAAGTGAACTCCCACAAAGTATCTGACTTGAAGCTCAGCTTTGTTAATTGTGTGTTCAAATTAGTTTTAAAATCGGATATGCTCTTTTGCATACCCATTTTGTATGTTTGCTTCTGATCCTTACTTTCTATTCTACTCAGCCTTACTTTTGCCCAAACTGAGGGATATGCAGCCAACAGATTCCTAATCCCTGTTTCAAAAACCTTTCATACTCAAACATTTTAAATTGGCACCTTTTTTCCCAAATTAAGAGAGAAATCAGGAACCCAGAACTCCCATCTAAAAATACCCTGCATTAGGGATGAATTGGTACAGAGAGGTACTACTGAACACAGCTGTAATGGTACACTTCTCTGTAAAGAAAACATGGGTGTGGGAAGAGCTACAAATGAGTGCTGAGGTAAGTAGAAAATAATGGGGTGCTCCCACTCAGAGGAAAAAGCAGGATCTTTGCAGTGGTATAATGACCGAGGGACAGTGTCCTGATGAATACAGGAAGTGTCTTTGTGCATACAAAACAGCTGTGGACTAGTTAGCACTGAGGTCAGAGAGATGTGAAAGGGGTGAAGGGAGGAAAACAGCTACGTTCCCAGAGCCTGTAGAAATGGTGTTTAGATTTCAAATCTCACTGATTTTTACATATATTTAGGATTTTTAATCTGTGGCTTAAATAGGATATTACACATTTAAGTTATGTAGCTCTGTAAATGTTTGGTAGGGTAGGGTCAGTGCAAGGTGACTGGTTTTCTACTTCTGCAATGTTTTCTAGTTCAGCTTGCTCAAGATGAAGAAACAAGTCACTTGTTATGTCACTGTATGTATGACTACATAGGTATGTGTGTATCAGTATATGCATGTAGGATTCCTCCCACCTTTTTGGAACTGAACTGTACATAGTCATGATGAAAAAATTGTGCATTTCTAGCTTCTTTAAATATGTCCGTCCATTCCAGGACTTTCCAAATTTTGAAACTACAGTGAGGGTTCACATAACTTCAATAATAAAAATTGTTTGTGTGAATAAATTTATTTATTGATGCCGGCAATCAGCAAATGTTTTATGAGAATGGGCAACCTTGAAACAAAACATTTGCAGAAGTTTTTAGTGGTTTTAAAGTGAATTACAGCAGCTGAATTGACACTAAAAAATGTATCAAGGCTAAACAGTTCTTATTTGCATTTGTAACAGCAACATATCTTGATTTTGAAAGGGATAAAAACATAATTCTCTGAACTGCTTTATTTACTAGCAGGAAAGTTGCTAACTATTCCAGTTAGGTTTTTCTTAGCATAAAAGAAAGCACTGCTCCCTGGGGAGGCCTGCACTGACCAAGCTTTTTGCTGTTTGAAGTCACTTAGAAATAGGAGAGTGGCATTTCCAGGCATGCTGCAGTCATGCAGCTACTGCCACATAATCTACCCTGGAGCTTGGAAGCTTCAGCGAAGGGTATTAATGGAGCACAGGTCTGACGTCCCTTAATTCTCTCTTGTAGGTGAAACTAATCCTTGTTTTGGTTAATTGACCTTCATGTATGATTAGAGGAGTCTCAGTCATCAACCACTGTGCTGTTGTCCATAGTTGTCTTATGCGTCTCAGTCACAAGTGTGAAAGTACTCTAAAAGCTGTAACATTTCCTTACATATCTGATGTCCTAAGGTGCTAAAAAAAAAGGGACACAGGTTTCCGTCCGCTTCTGTGGAACGACCCAAATATGAATTAAAGTTCCCTTCTTTGTTGTTGAGGACTTTGTAATATCTGACTGCAACCTTCCCCTTTACACATGCAGTCCATGCTTGGTTCTCTCACCACAAGTTACCTCTGTTCCTAGCTTTGGATTTCCTAGTATTAGAGTTTGTATTCTGTTTTTTCTGTATTTATTTTTGTAAGGAGATTGTTAAATTTTTGAGAGAAAAGAAAAACTGAATGCTGTAAAATTACTCAAAGCAGGACAGCCATTATGCTAGCATGGAATTTTAGGAAATACATTGTAGTTGCCATATATGGTGTCCTGGCTTCATCTGGGTTAGGGTTAATTTTCTGTCACAGCCAAAGCCAGAACATGTGGGGACATTGCATTATAGAGGAACATATGTTCATATTCCCCAAGTATTATTATCAGTAGATCACTGTTCTTAGTTTTGCTCATATAGTCCAGTTTGTATTCTGCTTAAACAGTCTTCCCAGAAGTACAGAAACACAAGCAAAAATACACTTACTGTAAATAACCTGATGCTGCTGTGTTGCCTGTTATCTGTGGGTAGTCCAAAAACCATTCATAGCTTTCAACCTGCTTCAGGGCCTGCAGGAGACCTTTTTGAGGCTTACAACTAAACTGAGATTAAGGAAGATGCTTTATGTGAGTTATCTGATCCAGAATAGCTCTGCTTAACTTCTTCTAAGCTTATAAAAGGAGGTTCGTACTTGCCTTAGTTCAGACATTCAGCACAACTGACTTTGACAGCTGTTACGGTATTCTGGGATGTGGAGTATGACTGATGTGTACTCCCCATCCTTGAGGATTTGTGCAGCAAATACCAATACTACAGGGATTACTCTTCCATTTTTTTGTGTCTTTCTGTTGCAGGGGTGCGGCGCCAGATTGCCCACTGCATGCGGAAGGGAAGCGGAGCCATCAAAAACTCCTTCTGTGACCCAGCAACACAGCCAAATGGACGACAAAAGAAGTGCTATGAGAAAGACTGTCCACCCAGGTAACAGATGCTGGGAGGGCTCTGGTAGTTTTAAATAGCAGCCTTTGTTCAAAAAACAGTGTTGTTTGTAGTACCAGGTTAGTGTGGTGCTTATGGGTGAGAGCTCTCAACCATTTCAGAGCAAGGTGGCAGCAACCCAGTAATGACAAATTAGGAGGGAGCTGCTCTAAGAGGTTTCTCATGTAAGTTACTGAGCTGTCTGTGCTGAAAATGTCAGAGATTGCTCTCTCATCTGTATAGATAGTATTTTTGTTCAGTTTAAGTGCAGGTGTTCCTGAAAGCTATATAAATTTTTTCTTACTTTAAAAATTGTATTCCTGTCATAGCTAAAGTGATAAGGTATTTCTGTGTATACCAAAAACTAACTTGCAGAGAGCAGTTTTTTTAAGCCTTTTGATGCGCTTTTTCCATGGATTTTAATACTCATTTGTCCATTTTGTGAGGGAGGATGCTTAGAAGTGTCCACTTCTGTAACTAAATATTATACGTTCTTTATTATTATTTGGCATCTTTTTATCATGTCCATCCTCATTTTTAACTTTCAGCAAAGTGCAGCTTTCTTCATTCTGTGATAACACTGGAATCATGTTTCTATTCCTGTAACATTATTATAATTCATTTCCATACCTGTTTTTTTCTGTTCTACCATTTTAGCAAGTAGGGTGAGGAAGACTGACCACAGCAAACATTCCAGGTGATAGCAGAACTGTGGGCTTGTGAAGTAGGCACAAGTTTATTGAAGGACTCAATACTGGGCTTACTTTCATACTTTAGGTACCAGAACATCTTGCTTTGTTCTTCTGTTGTCTTCAGAAATTGTTTCTATGCTGTTTGCAATGGCATACGAGTCTTTCCCAAGTAATTCTAATTAAAACAGTATCAAATAAAAGTCATTACAATGATTCCCTTACAGTGTGTTGTGTTACATTTGCCAGCAATGAATTTCATGAAGCTTAAATGTAAAGAATTCTGCATGGATGTTGGTTTAATTAGTTGTTTCCAAGTATTTTCTCAACAGAATATGATGCCTGCTCTTGGAATTGCATCTTTGTGCTTGCAGCATCTATAAATGACTGTTAAAAGCATAAACTACCATCATTTCAGAATTCTTTGTAGATTGCTAGGAAATCAATTGATAGTAGATAAAATTATTAACTAGTTGACTAGTTAAGAGCTGAGGCTACCCACATATATGAGGTATTTATATTTTATTTATTTATTTATAGCAAGTTTTTTATTTATAGCAAGTGTAAACTGTGCTGGCTATAAGGTTCCAAATGAGCTCAATTTATCCCATTTTTTTTTAAGTGACTGCATAATTCAGAAAGTGCTCATGTGGAGCTGCTGAAAAACAAGCGTTCTGTTGAGAGGTGGCTAAATTCTGTGCTAGAGTTTAGAACAGTACTATTAAACACAACAATGCAGGGGACCTTTAGATACTGCTGCAGCCACAGAACTCAAACTGTTAAATGATCTCACACATCCCAGCAGTGAACTAGGCTCTTTGCGGGAGTATCTTATCTAAAAAAAAAAGAAAGTTCTCTTGCATAACTATCCCTATTATGATCTGCTAATTCCTGCTGATGGAAAAAACCCTGTGATGAATATAGCTACTAATTGTAGTGAATATAGCCACTAAATCATAATTAGAATATTTATCAAACAGTAGCTACAGCCAAAGAATAACATTACTGTAATGTTTTCAACTCTCACAAACCAGATCTTATCTCATTAATCCATTTCAGGATGTCAAACTGTTCAAGTGACAGACTTCTGAGAAGTTTAAGTCTTAACATGCTTGTTTGTTAGCTGGTCTGCATTTATTTTTCCCTCACTTTCTGCTAAAAGAATCTAGTGCGAAACAAATAAAATACTTACAATGTCACAAAACATGTATGTCACATGTTGACTTGGAGCAAAACAAATATGGCTGAACAGCTGAGAGTTAAAATACTGTGACTGCTCAAGTAAAACCTACATGATATTGCTTAGCTAGGGTGCAGTGAAATAGTGGCATAAATGTATGCTTTTTTTCATGTTATACTATGAAATGTGGTTTCCAGTTACATGTTTCTTTGGTAGGCAGGTTTTCAACGCCATGGGTATTAATAATAAAAATTAATAGATATTACTTGAAGAAAAAGGGTGAGATTTTAACTACTAATAGTGTTCTGAAAAAAGGTTTGTTCTCCCCTTAAAGAAGACTGTTTGGAGCATTTTTAAGCTGATTACCAACTTGAACAGTTACCATAAATTGATAATTCTACAAGTACTTGGGATCTTCTGGGTTTTATCTGCTATTACTGTATTGTCCTGCTTCCAGACTATTTAGTAGCATCCAACAGCATAATGGTCACAGGAAATCTTGGTTCTATAATAATACACAGAATTGGTATCTGCTGTGCCATAGTGAAAGAAAACAATCTGCCTTTAGGTGTAACACAATACAGTGGGAGAGAGGGAACATTCAACCCAGTAGGCATGAATATAGCAAATTTGCTTCTGAAATCCCATGCTACATTTTCAACAGGTTCCACATCTCATTCAGCACACATCATAGAATCATAGAATTATAGAATCATAGAATAGCTAGGGTTGGAAGGGACCTTAAGATTATCTAGTTCCAACCCCCCTGCCATAAGCAGGGACACCTCACACTAAACCATGGCACCCAAGGCTTCATCCAACCTAGCCTTAAACACCACCAGGAATGGAGCATTCACAACCTCCCTGGGCAACCCATTCCAGTGCCTCACCACCTTAACAGGAAAGAATTTCTTCCTTAGATCCGATCTAAACCTCCCCTGTTTAAGTTTGAACCCATTACCCCTTGTCCTGTCACTACAGTCCCTAATGAAGACTCCCTCCCCAGCATCCCTATAGGCCCCCTTCAGATACTGGAAGGCTGCTAGGAGGTCTCCACGCAGCCTTCTCTTCTCCAGGCTGAACAGCCCCAATTTTCTCAGCCTGTCTTCATATAGAAGGTGCTCCAGTCCCTGATCATCCTCATGGCCTCCTCTGGACTTGTTCCAACAGCTCCATGTCCTTTTTCTGTTGAGGACACCAGAACTGCTGATCTGAAACTGTTTTACAGGAAAAGTGTAAGGAAAGGTCTTTCATCATCTAGGTATAGATGAGAACTGTATGGACAAGGATGTTGAGTCTTGACTTAATTGTTACAAACCTTGGAAACTCAGAGTGTGAGGAAAAGAGATAGGGATCATTTAAGGCAGCTGAACGCCACCTGGAAGCATCAGATTTTCTCCCTACCTTAGTTCCAGGCTGAACTGCAGAATAGCTGAGAACTCACAGCTGCAGCTGAAAACTTAACTGAGGTTATTTTTAACATGTACTCACACAAATTAATTACCCAAATCAAGCATTTTGCTTGCTTGTCTGTTACCACTTTCTTTGCATGCTGTGCCTGCTTGTGGAGATAAGACAGTCCTGTCACTTTGCAGGGATCAGGTGATGAATTAATATTTAAGAAGCACTCAGTTGCAGTGGTGGTAAATGCCATCAGAAACCAGGGTAGGAACTACTGCAGGATGGCAGCTCTCACCAGGCTTTAGTTTCCACCAACTGTTGCAGTCTCACCAAAATCAGCATAGCAACCCACTAGTTTTCTTCCCCATATCATTTTCTTTGCCAAGCATCCATCTATATGAGTGATCTAAAGAAAGCCTTGCTTATAACCTCCCCAGACCTAAGTCTGTCTGGCAGTGCCCCCCTCTCTTTAGCTTACTTACACCTGGGAAGTAATTTCAATTTAGAACTTCCATGTTTGGATCTCAAATTGCAATGTCAATTCTGGATGTGTGCTCAGCAGTCACCTCCACTTTGGTTATGCCTTATGTTGCAAGAATGTAGGAGAACCTCCAATATAAATAGGATTAGCAAAGCAGGTGTTGCTCCCTTTTGTGTGTGGTCCAGGACCTGATTTGGAGCATCCTGTATCAGGACAGACAAATGGATGGTAGATTTTCAGCCAGTCATGCTTTGCCTTTCTTTCCCTTTGGTTGGGATGCTGCAGTGTGGAAGTCCTCAGTGCAGGGGACCATGGAAAGACAAGAGTGCTTGTGCTTCCATGTTGAGTTTCTCATGTTTGAGTGTTTAAGGCACATTTATTTACCCTAGAATGAAAATGGGAAAATGCATCATCAAAAACTCCAGTTACTGATAGGAATAAACTGTCAGTCAGATAAAGTTTTTTGACGTATTTATGGTAAACATGGTGTTCAACAATTAACTACTTGGCTCTACCAGTACCATCTGTTACCTGCACTGGATGAGGAAGAACTCTATAGAAAAAGTCAAATTACTAAATGTAATTTAAGACTAACCACTATAAAGGTGCAATAGGATAAAATCTTAACTCTGGGATTACCTAACTTTGGAGCACCTTGCTTTCTTCAGTGACTTTATAAAATGTTTTGTGTGTAACAGTTAATCAAACACCATTACTGCTGATCAAGATACGTTCTGTAGTGAGCTCTGATAATTTACTGTTAGGAGCTCTGTATTTAAACCTAAAATAATAAATAAATCTGAATCCTCACTTATAGCCATTTGAAAATGGTGAAAGACAGGGTGTCAGCTTAGCATGTCTATAGGTTGAAATACGTAATCTGGTTCCATTAAAACTGATAGGGCAATATCACATACTTCAAGTTGATTTGTGCTTAAGTGTCAGTGATTTACAAGATACTAGAGTTTATAGAATTGGAAAGAAGATGAAACAGATGAAAACAACCCTGTAATTACTTTATCCAGGTTGTGATAATATAGAAACATAGAACAGTTAGGGTTGGAAAGGACCTTAAGATCATCTAGTTCCAACCCCCCCAGCCATAAGCAGGGACACCTCACACTAAACCATGTCACCCACGGCTCTGTCCAGCCTGGCCTTGAACACCACCAGGAACGGAGCATTCACAACCTCCCTGGGCAACCCATTCCAGTGCCTCACCACCTTAACAGGAAAGAATTTCTCCCTTAGATCCAATCTAAACTTCCCCTGTTTAAGTTTGAACCCATTACCCCTTGTCCTGTCACTACAGTCCCTAATGAGGAGTCCCTCCCCAGCATCCCTATGGGCCCCCTTCAGATACTGGAAGGCTGCTAGGAGGTCTCCATGCAGCCTTCTCTTCTCCAGGCTGAACAGCCCCAACTTTTCTCAGCCTATCTTCATATGGGAGATGCTCCAGTCCCTGATCATCCTCGTGGCCTCCTCTGGACTTGTTCCAACAGCTCCATGTCCTTTTTCTGTTGAGGACACCAGAACTGCACACAATGCTCCCAGTGAGGTCTCACGAGAGCAGAGTAGAAGGGCAGGATCAACTCCCTCGACCTGCTGGTCACGCTTCTTTGGATGCAGCCCAGGATACGGTTGCTTTCTGGGCTGCAAGCGCACACTGAAGCCAGCTCATGTTCATGTTCTCATCGACCACCACCTCCAACTCCTTCTCTGCAGGGCTGCTCTGAATCTCCTCTTTGCCCAGCCTGTAGCTGTGCCTGGGATTGCTCCCACCCAGGTGGAGGACCTTGCACTTGGCATGGTTAAACTCCATGAGGTTGGCATCAGCCCACCTCACAAGCGTGTCAAGGTCCCTCTGGATGGCATTCCTTCCCTCCAGCGTATCCACCAAACCACACAGCTTGGTGTCATTGGCAAACTTGCTGAGGGTGCACTCAATCCCACTGTCCATGGCAGTGACAAAGATGTTGAACAAGACTGGTTTCAACACCGATCCCTGAGGAACACCACTTGTCACTGGCCTCCAGCCAGACATAATATATATTATATTTATAATATATATTTCTCCTTTTTTTATTGCTGTGTTTTACTGTGGTGTGCTCGCTTTTTCTCTTTAATGGCTTGTTAGTTTTCCTCTGTTGTTTAAAGAGGACTGGAAGATCAAGAAACAACCCAGAGAAAGACAGGAGAAGGAGAAAAATAATTTGTTCTTTTATTACAGCAATGTCCAGAGCCCTCAGCCAGGGTAGTGGTGCCAGTGGGCTGCATTCTAGAGCATGTAGCGAAACAGTCTATGTCCCAAAGGGCTTCTTGGGTAATTTAAAAGGAAATGTGATGTATATACATAACTAAAGGGAAGGAAGGTATGAGTAGGTACCTGGGAGAAGACCAGATGGTTGCACAAATGAGCTGTGTGCACAGCTTGATTTTTCTGAGGATTTTTTTTTTTTTAGGAATAAACATCAGTGCCTTCTGCATTAGTGACAGCTCGTTTACAACGGAAGAATAAATTAATCAGGAAACAGAGAAGAAACATGGAAACTACAGAGGAAAGGGGAGAGGGATTGTCAGCAAAGTGAAGAAAAAAACTGTTGTAAAGCTGGATGTCAAACTCTAAGTTCATTGACTTTAAAAGGAAAAAAATATGATAGAATGGTTTTAGTTCTGAGCCAAAAGCAACTTTTTCTGCCTTTCTGTGTAGAAAGTTGTTTTCTAAATATGTTCCTGTTTTGGTCTTCAGCATAAGGCTTCATCACGACCTGCTTAAAAACTCAAGATAAAGTAATAATGTCCAGGAGCTTTTGTGGCTTAAAGTTACAGCTGGGCCAGGTTTTTTATAGAGCAGCTGGAAGCTATGTTCGTGCCTAAGGCACTCTGAAGGAGAAGGAAAAAGATTATTCTTGTTTGGTTTTGTTGGTTTTTATTCAAAGTATAAATCTTTATGCAAATGTCACACTTATTGTCGATTCTTCTCAAATAGTATAAACCCATAAATGTTTGCCCTCTATTATCATGGAAGGATAGTTGATCCACTCTGGGTGAGCACGAGAAGAAGTAGGTGCATGAAGCTGTGAAAAGGTGAAGATAAACTGAATATAAAGGGGATGACTGTTTTCAGTAACGTGTTTGGCAATGGAAAATACTGTAGTAGAGGAAACCTCATTCATCTAGTGATAAACGTTAGGCATAACGTGCTACGGAAGGCCATCTTTAATCAGGAGAGAGGCTCATTTTCACTTCATGAAGGAGCAAAGTACAGAAAAGTTCACCCTAGTGCAGACTCAGAGGCTAAGCTCAGAGGTGCAGCACTGCAGGGCACTGATACCATGCGGGTGCACACAGCGTAGCTCTGACTAGCTTGTTTTTTGGGGTTGTGTGCCTTGCTGCCTCTCCTTCTGGAAGTAACACAGGCCCAGTTTGAGCGCTTGTGCAATACTGGCTGCATAGATATGTGTGAGGGGGTCACCTTCACCTTTGTGCTACTGTTACAGACCCTCCAGTGATTCTCATTTGTTAACTCTTTCTGTACTGAGATAACAATAATAAGCAGATAAACAATAAGATAGAGTAAATAGATTACTAAACATGCTAGCGGTTCCTGAAATTTGGATTTGAAAGACCATCTACTCAGTGGATTCTTACACACTGTAAAAACCTTATACTTGGTGCCTGCTTCTGTCTGAGAATTAGCATCTTGCAGCGATTGGCTGGGACAAGTCAGATGGGAGAGCTCAAGTGATCTGAACTTAACAGGAAAAGTTTACATCTGAACCCAGAATTTAAATTGCAGTTTGTTCTTCTTGCAGTCTCTGACCTTTTCTATACTGTGTTTATGATGGATTGTTTTCTGATGTTTCTTACCGCCTGTTTTTCAGATGGTGGGCAGGAGAATGGCAGAAGTGCTCAACCACATGTGGCCCAACAGGCCAGAAGAAGCGAACTGTTCTTTGCATCCAGACTGTGGGATCTGATGAGCAGGCGTTGGCTGTCACAGAGTGCCAGCACCTGCTTAAACCTAAGACTCATCTGTCATGCAACAGAGATATCTTGTGCCCATCTGACTGGACAGTGAGCAACTGGACTGAGGTAAATTCATGTCAACTGTAACACTGAACATTTTTTGGGTTTTTTTGAGGGGTTTCTTTCAAAATTACTTATTATAGTCAGCAAAGAGGACCCAATGACCTGATCTCCAAGGACCTTAGCAAGTGTGGTGCGTTAACTGTTTCTAGGGATTTGGATTGCTGAGCTTTTGAGACTGTAGAACAGAGCATGCTTGCACACTAAAAAGTCTGTGTAGTACTCATTACTTCTGTGGACTAGATGTGGGGAGGCTCTGTGACATGTCTATAGGCCTGCAAAGAAGCATTTTTACATTCTTTACGTTCATTATCTCTTACATCCATAACTCTGCTGGTTTTACCATAGCATGCAAGCTTTTTGATTATGGTATTAATCTGAAACCCTAACAATCATTAGAATGCCTGTGTATCCTCAAGAGTTGATTAAATATTGTACAGTTATTTCACTAGCAGCTGATGAAGTCCAGAATATGAGGTCATCAGAACGATGACTGCAATATACTACATTTATTTAAACATACTGCAGCATATTTTGCAATGTCTGTTAGTATTGGTAGGGAACACTTATTTGATGTGCTTTGTCATAGGTTTCAATTTGTGGAAGGGCCTCATGGTGGTATCTGCAGGGGTTTCATATCTTCACTTTCCACTGAAGGCCAGGAGAGTTCAGGATCTCCAACATGTGGAGCAGTCTACATCTCTGTGAAAAATAAAAATGCACCAAAATATGTCTTCTGGAATGGGAAGGAGTAGGGTTTGAGCCATGTGATATTTTGAATTATTTTATTCCGATTCTATATTGTAGTACAACTTGATCATGGTTCACCTCACAAATAGGCAGTTTAGCTGTTAGTGTAGCTGACAGTCATGATAACAAATGCACAACAAATATTTTCCATTTCAGGTGTCAATAAAAATGAAGTTTACTAAGTTCTTCGAAACTTCCAAGACCAGTTGATCTGGATGCAGGAGTCAAACCCACCATTAGCAAGTTTGATGAAGATACCATATTAGGGGGTGCTATTGACTCTCTAGAGGGACAAGATGCCTTGCAGAAGAGTCTAGATAGATCAGAGTGTTGTGCAGTGATTAATGGGATGAAATTTAATGAGTCCAAATGCTGGATTTTGCACCTAGGATGTAATAATGCTGGGCATAAGTACAGATCAGGAGAAGAGTGTCTGGAAAGCAGCCCTGCAGAAAGGGATCTGGAGGTACTGGTTGGCACCAGGCTCTCTGTGAGCCAGGAGTGTGTCCCAAGAGGGACATCCTGGGGTACATCAGACACAGCATCACCAGCTGGTCAGCAGGGGTGATTCTCCCACTGTATTCAGAGTTGGTGCAGCCTCACCTGGAGCACTGTGGGCAGTGCTGGCACCCATCATTAAAAAGGATGTGAAGGTCTTGAATGTGTCCAGAGGAGGCAACATAGAAGAGGGAGGCCCTGAGCTCTGCTGCCTGGTACTCAGTGACAGGACACATGGGTATGGGTCAAAGCTGCACCAGGAGAGGTTCAGACTGGACACCAGGAAGCATTTTTTTACCCAGAGGGTGGTCAAACACTGGAACAGGTTTCCTGGAGAAATGATCAATGCCCCAAGCCTGTCAGTGTTGAAGAGGCATTTGGACAATGCCCTTAACAACAGGCTTTACCTTTTGGTCAGCCCTGAAGTGGTCAGGCAGTCAGATTTGATGATCACTGTAGGTCAGTTCCAACTAAAAATATTCAATTTTCTTTTTGAAAAATCCTCTCCCTTCTTTCTCTCAGCTCTGTTTTTGGTTTTGGTTTTGGTTTGGTTTGGTTTGTTTTTTTTTTACCAAACTCACTGTTTTTTTAAAGCAGGTTCAAATAATAAACTAGTAGAGTTTTGTAACAGTATTAATTCAGTTTATGCTGCTCACAAACCATCATCACTGAATGTTAACTGTTTTGTAAACTGAGTGGGCACCATATTTTAACTGCCTGTGAAAAAATAGACTTGGGATTACATGGCTAGCAGTATAATTACATAGAAGTGACATTCTATTACAGAATACAGCCAGTGCTTCTGTGTCATTGGATTGTATTTGCAAGTTACTGACAAAAATTCATTTCTACTTTTATAGAAATCAGGGAGGGATTTCTATAGAAAAATATAGACTATTTCACCTGCAGAAATTAAAGTATTGTCAGGAGACTTGTGACTGCAGAATGTTCTGTCTTGGTGAATGTACAGGAGAGATTTTATACAGGCGTAACTTCTGTCTGCATTTATCTGGCTGCTAGAAAGTCTATATTTTGTGAGCCGAATGTACTTTTAGTACATTGTAGTACTTTTTAGTAGTTGGCCATAATCTAAAGCAGAGATTTTCAAAGCTAATTCTAGAAGGCAGTCATTACCCCAAAAAGTTAATGAGGTTGGATGTTCCTTTTAACTCACACAAATGCTAATCTAAGTCATCCAAGTGCCAAAGTCTGACAAGTGTGTTGTATTTCTGTGTAAGCAGCAACATAGTCAAATGCATCTTATGTAAACTTGCATAGCTCTGAGTAATTTAATGTGCTATACAGCTGAATGTGCAAGGCAGACAGAATAGGTAATGAACTTACCTACTCTGAGGTGACTTTGCTTTCTTCCCCACTCCTTTTGCTGCAGAGCTGTTGTTATTTTACAAGTGTTAACAGTAGACAGTGCCTCAGTAAAACAAGGTCACTGGTGTTTCAACTGTCCTGTGACCTAGACTAGCTCTAAAAAGGGTTAGATATCCCAGGGCTTTAAAATGCCTGCAGTAGGAGTATTCATCACTTCATCACTTAAGCACCTGGTTTAATATAGCTGAATTAGCTGGTCAGGCTCGTTCACATCTTAGGAAAACTTCCTCCAGCCTGTTGCATTTAACATCTCCAGTCAACCAGCCTTAATACCTCAAACCAGAGAAGTGCTCCCGTTTAAATAGATGCCAGGTAGGGTATTACTCTCAGTAGCCTATAATTTAGGAGAGATGTACTAGCAGCCTTGACATCACATGGTAGTTGCATTAAGACTGAATGAAAAATCCGTTTCATAAAGTCAGCAAAGATCTGTGAGTTGCCCGGATGATCGCAGCGGGCTTGTGACACTTTTTGTAGCCAGCATTGAGCCAGTCAGGTATGGTTTTGATGGCAAGTTTTTAGTATGTTTTTTATAACCCTGGTGTAAAAGGGCTAAACAACTTTTGTGATTCACTGAAGAAATAAAATTCTAGCATATTACTTTCTTATTTTGTCCTTATTGTGTAGTCTTTTTTCACTGATGTTTCCCCAAGGCAACATTTACTGTTCTAAGTGCTGGAAAGAGCTCCATGATAGAACATCACTAGGATAAAGGGCTTGTTCCTCAGGAAAAGCTTTGTTATTGATTATTTATAATGATGATTCTTAATTATAAACGGATGCCATTTGATACTTACTATTATTGTTATGTGCAGTAGAATGAAGAAGGAAGATAGCAATAATTCTATTTTGTTTGCAGTGCACAGTTACTTGTGGTGGTGGAATAAGGACTCGTAATGTCACTTGTGCCAAAAATAACAAAGAGCCTTGTGATACTTCCAAGAGACCAAACTCTAAGGCCCTGTGTGGTCTCCAGCAATGTCCTTCTGCTGGAAGATTTCTGATACCCCGACTGACACCCAGAAGAGGAAAGATTATAATCAGGAAAACAACTGCTAATCCCAAAGAGACTCCTTCTCACAGAATACCCATTCCAAGCCTGAGGTCCCATACAACAACAGAAGTACCCAAGCCTGAAAGTGTAACTCCCTGTTTGCCTACATCCTCTGGTTTAGACAATGTCTCAGAAGAAGAAGAAGGAACAGCCAACAGAACATTACAAAATAATTTTGCAGGACCAAGTGATGTTTACAATTACCCGGTGGTTTCTACTGAAAACAGTTCCTACCAAAATACTACTTCATGGCCTTTTCACAATAGCTTAAGCACTGAAATTGTAAAACATGTTCAAAATACTTCTGAAAGTGAGCCATTTTCTACTGTAGAGAGTGAGGTGCAAAGAAGTGAGGACACTCCCATCTCCTCTTTTACCAGTAATCCAGAAATAACTTCCAGTTATGATTATTTAACTGAAGAATCTGATGACATGGATGGGTCACTTGGAGGCAGTGAAAAACCAATTGATACCCTTTACAGCACGGATCTCAATCCTGAAATTAGAACCAAGGGCACAAGCTTGCATCCTGTGTCTCCTGTCCTTCAAAATGAGAGTATGACTTCTCAGCCCCCACCAGCATCTCCTCACCAAGACCCTTCTACTCTCCTTCCTGTTAACAGAACAGCACAAGGGTTGGCATTTCCAGCAACAGCAGATTATATCGGACTGCAAGTTGGTGTACCTGTTGTAGAAGTAATTAACCCACAAGCATTGGTTACAGTAACACCCACAGTGTTTGGTCACATACCAAGAGATCAGACTGACAGCAGAAAAGAAAGGAAGCTACCTGAAACTGTAACCACCAGCACACAGTTGTCAACTCTGGAGCCTGCTCTCAGGAACCAAAGTGCAACATCTGAGGGTATTTTAACCAATGTCAAAGGAAACACCCACCTGGTAACAACCAACAGTTTGCCTAGTGATGCCTACTGGGTGGTAGGCAACTGGAGTGAGGTAAGTTATTTTTAACTCATAAGAAGTGAAGTGTGTGAACTGCTGTCTGAACCACTGCTGAGGAAATAAAGCTTCTTAGTTTGTTACAGTTATCTGAAAAGAATGTCATACATTTTGATGCAATGCCTGTCACAAGGAAAAAAAAGAATGGTAACTTGGATTATCTAATATTAGGTTGCTGACCCTGAATATATCTGTATTTATGGATTCTGCAAAACTATGCATAAGTGGACACTGACATTTTCTCAGCTGAATGTTCCCAAGCCCGTGGGGCTTGATGGGATTTGTCCCAGAGTGCTGAAGGAGTTAGTGAATGTTATGTTAGTGAATGTTATGTTAGTGAATGTCATGTTAGTGAATGTTACACTAGTGAATGTTAGGCTAGCAAATGTTACGACAGGAACCCTATTGACCATCTACCAAAGTTCTTGAGAGTTGCGGGAGGTTCCTGCTGACTGCAAGCTAGCCAGTGTTACTTCAGTGTACAAAATTATACCTTTAGCAGCAGTCCTGGTCTAGTGAGCAGGTCCCAGGGGATTGGAGGTTGGTCAGTGTGATGCTTCTCTACAAAAAGGGCAGAAAGCAGGAGGCCTGACATCCTGATCTCAGTGCCAGAGAAGGTCATGGACCAGATGAGCCTACGTGAGATCACAAAGCACATGCGGGAAAATGGGGGGAATCAGGTCCAGTCAGAATGGGTTCATGAAGGGTGAATCCTGCTTGACCAACCTTATCTCCTTCTACAAGGTGACCCACCTGGCTGAGGGGGAAAGGCTGTGGGCTGTTTGGACTTAAGCATCTGACACTGTTTCCCACAGCATTCTCCTGGAGAAATTGGCTGCTCATGGCCTGACGAGAAGGATTCTTCGCTGGATTTGAAACTGTCTGGGTGGCAGAGCCCAAAGAGTGATGGTGAATGGTGTCACATTTAGTTGGCAACTGGTCACTAGTGGTGTCCCTTAGGGCCTGGTGTTAGGGCCACTGTTGTTTAGTATCTCCATTGATGATCTGGATGAGGAGATGAGGGGATGGAGTGCACCCTCAGCAAATTTGCAGATGACACCAAGCTGGGTGGGAGTGCTGATCTGCTGGAGGATAGAAAGGCTCTGCAGAGGGATCTGGACAGGCTGGATCCATGGGTTGTGGCCAATGGGATGAGGTTCAACAAGGCAAAGTGCTGCGTCCTGCACTTGGGTCACAACAACCCCATGCAACAATCCAGGCTTGGGGAAGAGTGGCTGGAAAACTGCTTGGTGGAAGAGGGCCTGGAAGTGCTGATTGATGGAGCTGAACATGAGCAGCTTGTGCCCAGGCAGCCAGGAAGGCCAATGGCATGTTGGCCTGTATCAGCAGTAATGTGGCTTCCTAGAGAGGTGGTCAAAGCTCCAAGTGTTTCAGAGTCATTTTGACAATGCCCTTAATAATGGGTTTTAACTTTTGGTCAGCCCTGAAGTGATCAGGCAGTTGGACTATAGGATTGTTGTAGGTCTCTTCTAACTGAAAAAAAGGCTATTCTGTTACAAAGCTTTCCAGAGATATGACGTTCAGGTTTGTCCATAACCAGAAATACCTCAAGGGTTTTGTTTTAGAGCGCAGCAAAATATTAAGCAATTAGATAAATCCTGGAGACACTAAATGAATATGTGTGTATTTCCAAGTAAGTACATAACACGAGTTAGCTGTAGATGTGCTTTTCTATTGTAGCCTTCAGTTACATACCATTTCTGTCTAAATTATGTCTGTTTTCAAACTTACTACGTGACCAGGGTCATGGAGATAAGTTAGCTATATTACTGTGTAATGCACATTAATACTATGGATACCTAGTGGTCTGTTAACAGATTATTGTGGTGCATTTCTATCACATTGCACTGTCAGTGTGACAGCAAAATGCTTCTCTAAACTCAGAGCAGCATTTAGCCTCATAAAACCAGTTTGAATCTACAAAGCAAAGATAAGAATATTAGTCCAAAGTTAAACCAGTATATCCAGGGTTTGTAATTTGTTCAGCACATGTACATGGCAAACATTATAATACGGAGTTTTGCAGCTTTGAAGTTTAGGTGATTGCATATTGGAGCTGTTTTGTAGTAGTGGTAACATAAAATTAGAAGTGTGTAATTAAGAAATGCTATAGTCTGGCCTAGTGATTCTTTATCTCCATTAAAAATACATTCCTTACATATAACCAATATACTCTAAATGAAGATTCTATTTTTTATGTGCAGACCACAGACAATAACTGTCTTCCTAATAACTGTTTTGGGGACTGATTTATAAATAAAACAATCTGATACTTGTTAGATTTTTCTATACATTCCTAAATATTTCCAGTGTTTTCTAAATATCTGATGGTTTTATTGTTCTCTTATGGACTTGCTTCAGTTTCATCATATATATCTTCATAAATGATGTTCATTATGTCCTCAGCTGGTATCTGGCAAATAAAATGAAATAATGAATATCATTTTATTTATGACCCTCTTTGTGAGTGATGGGATCAGATTTGTCTTGTTTTTTAACTGTCATACTTTTGATTTATTCAATTTGTGGTCCACTGTAAACCCAGGATTCCTTAATGCAGTATTTCTAGATCAGCAGATGTTCTGAGATTGGTTTAGGATGTGTGTAAATGTGTGCATGTGTGTGTGTGTATGTATTTATAAAAGGTTCTCACTACATGGAGTATTTTGCACGTGTTTTTGAATTTCAGGTTAGCATTTTCTTACCATTTTTAGCTTGGTGAGATGTTTTTGAATTCAGATCTCCCAGCTTGGCATCATCTGCAGATGTTTTAAGTGCATGCTGCCATCCTTCTTTAAATTAGTGAGTGTCAATACTGAAGAGAGCTTGGCTCTGAAGAGAGCCCTGCAGGACCTTTTCAGTTTTACACTGAGTCACCAAAGACCACTTTACTACAGTTTTTCAGTTAGCTGCTCACCAATTTAGAAATTATTTCACCTAGACCATATTTCTGAAATTTGCTAAAGAATGTTGTATGTGATCATGTCAAAATACATCCCATCATCTGTCTATTTTCATTAAGTCAGGTACCCCTGTCAGAGAATGATATTGAACTGAATATTTTGTGTTCATAGGTACATGTGGGCTGTTTTACCGCTTTATCTTCTTTGTTAGTATTTACAATTTTGATATCTTCCATATCCTTTTGTGAAGTAGTTAGATAAAATGTTGCATTAGATCTGACTTTTTCTCTTCCTAAAGATAACTTGACAAGTATCCTAAAGATAACTTGAAATATGTTTTTCTCTAATCATCTGGGACTTTTCCAAGCTATTTTAAAAATTAATTCTGAACAGTTAAAAGATTATTCAAGAACACTTGAATGAATAATGAGTAATATCAATACATTTGGTTTCACAGAACTGATTAAATCAATTTGAGGTCCTTAATGGATCTAACCTTACTCATCTTCAATGTTTTAGTAATCATTTGCTATTCTCATTCAAGCTATTTTTTTTTTTTTCCTTAAAATTAACATTATGTGAAGCCTGGCACATGTAACCTTTTTTTTTTCTTTTCCAACTTAGAAGAAGAAAAGGTGTTGAAAGGGCAAATTTGTGGAATCTCTGTCTTTGGAGATATTGCAAAGCCATCTGGACATTGTCCTAAGTAGGGCAAAAGAGTGCCAATGCCACTAGTGCTTCTGTGTATTAACTCTTAACTTCTTTCCTACTACTTTCCCAGGTCATTCTGGGCTGTTACTTTTCCCTTTCCAAGAGTTACCTGAGTATCAAATATACCCCATGACCACCATATCTGCTCATTCTGCACCTCTCTTACTAGTCGTGGAAAACCACCTGCACTTCCTCCTTCTGTAATAGACCTCTACTGTGACAAGAAGTAGTCTTGGTTCCTGAATGACAAAGGGAAAAGGAGAAAATCTTCCTGAACTTCAGAGTGATTGGTCTTTATGTGACATGAAACAATGGTCAAGAAAGCTAAAGCTTTCTCCCAGTACTATTTGCAACATCATGTCTTTCTTTCTTGGCTCTGCGTGTTCTCACAGCAATTTTTGAAAGAGCCCTGCTGTATTTCACCTCCCTCAGACTAGAACGTAAAGCTTTATAAATAGGATCTGTCCAACATCATCCCTGAACCTGTCTTTGTTCTTCTCAGGAATGCTCAGAATGGGCTTTGGTCAAAGACTTAAGTAGCCCTAAAGACCTAAGTAGCCCTTCAATAAAGACATGGTGTTTTCAGACTTGTTCAGCAGGCCTGAGGGGAGCCAGGAAACAGTCAGCAACCAAGACAAGAACAGTCAGTCCTCCTGAACAAACAAGTTGTCTTGGATTGATACGTGACTATGCAAATCTGAACAGTGGTATGCAGTCCACTTCAACAGGGTCTTTGTGGCCACTTGTACAGGTGTCCCAGGAGTTTCAGCAGCTGGAGATGGCATGCTGCAGAGACCTTGCAGATTCACTCTCTTCATAATGTGCAATTTTCCCAAAGATCCTTGTTGTGACCATTAACATTTTTTCATTTATTTGACTGAATCTGGTAACAGTTCCATGTCTTCAGCGTTTGGGTTGTCTGTTTTTTTTTTTTTTTTTTTTCCTTAACTTCATTTTTGCTTTTCTTTTTTTTTCATGGACACT
>NDXB01022615.1:102958-126475 GCA_002631895.1 Agapornis roseicollis
TTTTTTTTTTTTTTACTTTTGCATGTGGCAATTATTTTTCTTGTAGCTTGTTTCAAACATTTTTAAGGCACCTTATCACAACAAGATGGCTGTATTCTCCTATGAGTGTAGTAGAGTCTTCTTTGCTCCTTCACTCTCATCTAATTCTTTCCCTCCCCTAAAAGAAAGGTGTTTGAGACTAGGTCTTAATACCTGAGTTTAACACCAAATGTATTTTGCACATTTTAGGGCTGTGTGCTCAGTTTCTTGCACAGTTACTTCTGTTTCTATCCAGAGGGACAGAAACTTCTATGAACAACAGTCTGAACTCCCCTTCCAAATATCCTTTAGGTTCCAAGAAAGTGTTATGTTCAATTTCCTTGTTCAACTGAAGAATGCTTATTTACGCAGAGGAGAACAGCATCAATTGTATTGCATGGGAATAAAGATGAAAGCTGAAAGTGGTATAGGCAGAATTGGCTTGAATTCTGAATGAAAACAAGAATAATATGTATTTGTCCCCATGGCATGTTCTGTGCTTTGATATCTGGGAACAGAACCTGGTGCTGCTGCATAAGGCCTTGGGGTAAGCTCTGTGGAGAAATAGGAGGCTGGTAGGACTCTCTTAGCTTGACTTCAAGCTGAGAAGTGATTTCACAGGCTGGGAGTGGGGCTCAGGGTATCTCTCTCTTCTCACCCAGGCTGCACTTGGATTATGGATCCTTCATGTAAGAGCAAGGAAGGTGAGGCTGGGAACCGCTGCTGTGGGATGAGTCCATTACCTTTAGTGATATCAACAGCAGTTCAAGTCTGTGGGCTAAGACAAGGAGTAGTTTTGACAGCCTAAGTTACCTGATGCCATGGACACACCTATGTCTTCCATTGGCTGTTTGAGAATCAACCCAGACAACTGTGCCTCTCCCCTCATTCTCTCCATCCCTGAGAGACAACTAAATTGACAATTTCTGTGCATACAGTGCATTCATTTTCTGTGTTTACTGTATTATGACTCTTCCACAATGACATATTTTGAAATAGCTGGCAAGATTTCCTAATTAAATATGCCTTTATGTTATTAATGGATATTCCAGTGAAGAAAGGGACGTATTTATATAGTGTGTTCTGATTTGTGTTTATACCCAACAGAAGACTGTTGTTACGGTAAATGGTAAACTGGAAATTCCGTCTGAGTCAGGATGTTCAAAGCTCAGGCTGTCTTCCCATGTGACTGGGGAATGTACAGCCCCTTAGTGGAGCATCACTTAGATATGTGTCTCTTTCTGTTTTGTGTATAGTGCTCTGCTAACTGCAACGGTGGTTTCAAGACCCGGGACGTTCACTGCATTGATGTTCGTGAGAAGCGACTTCTTAGGCCTTTTCATTGCCAGTTACTCGGATATAAACCACAAATCAACATTAGTTGTAACATGGAGTCTTGCTTGCAGTGGCATGTGGAGCCATGGAATGAGGTACTGTTGTTTAAAAGAAGCTTTAGGGAAGAGCAAGTATGTGTTGGTTAAGTGTCTGAGAGACATGCTGTAGGTCAGCCTAGGCTCAAAGATAGACACACAGCTCATACCACTCAAAGGCTTTGCAGTCCTTGTGTATACTGTTACCATGGATATTTGTAAGACTTCCCAGAATTATTCTTAGGATTGCATGTGATACACAGCTAGAGCTGTAAATCATCATACCCTCATCCTACACCTGGGTCAGAGCAATCCCAGGCACAGCTACAGGCTGGGCAAAGAGGAGATTCAGAGCAGCCCTGCGAAGAAGGACTTGGGGGTGGTGGTCAATGAGAAAATGAGCATGGGCCAGCTTCAGTGTGCGCTTGCAGCCCAGAAAGCAACGATATCCTGGGCTGCATCAAAAGACGCGTGACCAGCAGGTCGAAGGAGGTGATCCTGCCCCTGTACTCTGCTCTCGTGAGACCTCACTTGGAGCATTGTGTGCAGTTCTGGTGTCCTCAACAGAAAAAGGACATGGAGCTATTGGAACAAGTCCAGAGGAGGCCACGAGGATGATCGGGGGACTGGAGAGTTGGGGCTGTTCAGCCTGGGGAAGAGAAGGCTGCGTGGAGAACTCACAGCACCCTTCCAATGTCTGAGGGGGGCCTATAGGGATGCTGCGTGGAGACTCTTCATTAGGGACTGTAGTGACAGGACAAGGGGTAATGGGTTCAAACTTAAACAGGGGAGGTTTAGATTGGATATTTCCTGTTAGGGTGGCGAGGCACTGGAATGGGTTGCCCAGGGAGGTTGTGAGTGCTCCATCCCTGGCAGTGTTCAAGGCCAGGTTGGACAAAGCCTTGTGTGGCATGGGTTAGTGTGAGCTGTCCCTGCTTATGGCAGGGGGGTTGGAACTAGATGATCTTAAGGTCCTTTCCAACCCTAAATATTCTGTGATTCTATGAAAGAGAGAAGATGGCCTGGAAGATTTGTTTTAGCTATCATACTGGATCAGTAAATGTGATTCATTCAGACTTTGATGCCATTTTAGTGTTACTTTCTCATTATGATTAATTTAGAATTAATTTCAGAATTTTACACTTTTGGGCTGGAATTTTATGGGGCCAGAGTCTGAGGTCAGACTGAAGATAAATCTCACTTTTGTAATATAAGTCTGTGGCAACAAACTCGTAGGCAGCCAGGCACATGTTTGTGTCAGCTAAGGCATGTAGTCTGATTACATTTTGGTGTTTGCACCCACTAAAAGCAGCTTTGGAGACAGCACCACAATGTTTGAGACACTCTGGACCTGATGCTTTTGGATTCCAAAGGAGGCGATCACATTGTTTCCTTACAGGCCACTGACAAATCACAGCTGCAATAAGAAGACCAGGATGGAGGGTTCCTTTTGGAGCAGTGAGAAAGGGTTCTAAAAGTAAAGAGCAGCCAAATGATTGCACTCGTTTGCTGTGTACTTACAATATTTCATACGAACATTTGTCCAATCCTGGCAGTTGTCCTCATGCTAAGAATACTAAATAGAATTGGATTGAAAAGTTTCACTTATCAGATGTCAGCTCTAGACCTCTGTCCATAGGGATGCAGCTCCCTGTAGGACAGGAACAATGCATTATTCAAAGTTTAACTGGCACCTTATTTCATGTCAGTGTACAAAATCTTTTGTGTATTTTAAGTAGGCTCTACTGTAGACCTAGTAATAGTAAATATTACTTAATCATATTGGTCTGTGTGCAATATGTCATACTAGGATGTGGGCAAAAAAATATTTAAAAATAACCTGGGTCATTGTCTTTATATGATGCTTTTATGGTCAAATACTTAATTCGTTGTCTAGATTGTGTGAATTTTAATGCCCTCGACTGCCTCATAAAAAATGAGATGTTGCATCTCATGAATTTGTACCATCTTCAGTAAATATTACAGATTCATCCTGCGGACATGTGACTTCCAATCTCATTCTTTTTAAGAGAAATTACTGTTGCCAGTAGTGCTAGTGAGCAGTTCTGTGTTGCCTGTTGTGTGTTGCCACTTCCATGTTTTCCTATGTTCCATGCATTATGTGCTAGGAAAAGCTTTTCCCAATTACTTCGACCAATAAAGGCTTCTTCTTCTCTCTTCCCAAGCATATGAAGAAATAAATGTTTCAGTTTAGAGCTTTTATTCATATCTGGGCTGTAAGACTTGATATTGCAGGCTAGCCTGCATCTTTCTAAATCACATGGGTCAGTGATATGCCTCTTGTTACCTGTGGTTCCACATTTCTAAATGAGGAAGATTTCCTACTGTCATCATGGTCTGTTTCTGGGTTCTCATCCATTCCCACTTCTCACTTTAATGGTTTGTGCACCTTTTCTGTAGTGTTCAAGAACATGCGGTGGTGGACAGCAAAAGCGACATATATACTGCCCAGAAGAAGGTCACTGTGACTGGACAAAAAGACCTAATGCCATTGCACCATGTAACAGGCAACCTTGTACACAATGGACTAACCAGGAATGGGGCCCGGTAGGATTCAGTTCTTGTTCTGTGTTGTCATGAGTTGGACATATTTGGTCACATTACCCATTTGTATGTGAACCTCTGTGCCAGTGGCATGTACAGTTTCTTATGCAGAGTTATAATGGAAGATTGGAAAATATGACTAAATGTTTCAGAGTCAGCCCATCTCAGTTCCTTCAGGTCATAAACATTGTAGCTTTTCCTTCTTGTTGCTGCAATAGGTGTTGTTGAATGGTTGATCGTTTGTTGGGTTTTTTTTTTCCTTTTCTAATCATACAATGGTTTGAGTTGGAAGGTAGCTTAAAGCTCATCCAGTTCCAACACCCTGCCATGGGCAGGGACACCTTCCGCTAGACCAGGTTGCTCCAAGCCCCATCCAGCCTGGTCTTGAACACTGCCAGGGATGGGGCAGCTTTTTTGAGCAGCTTGTTAGAGTGAAAATAAAAAAGGAGATACCATTGACATTCTTCCATTACTCATTCAAGTTTTTCAACTCTTTGAGACTATGGGGGGCCAGGGTGACCCTTAAAGCAACTCTGTGGAATATTGGACTTGCCCACAGAAACAGAAATTCTGAGTTTTGACCAATACCCACCTACTTTGGCTTGTGAAAATCTACTTGACAAATACAAGGTGTATCTTTGGGGAACCTTTCAGTATCTGCAATACGATTTTAGTTATAAAAAACCTGGTATATCAAATGAAGCTCTCCCTCCAGTTTTCTTAATAAACCTATTCATACATTACAAATACTCCTTACAGCAGCAGAGAACATTGAAAGAAAGCCAAAAACAAGAGACACAAATAAAGAAACAATTGAGAGTCATTTAACACAGAAAATTTAATGAGTTGCTTAGGACACAAGGCCATTAGATGGGATATGAGTATAATATAATACACAGTGAAACTAACAATTAAATGCAGAAGTGAAAATGTTGGGATATGCATAAGATAAGCAACTGAATACCAAAATGTATAAGAACTATTTTACTGATTTATTAATCCCATTTACTTAACTTTATAAAATATCTTTTTAAAACATAAATCTAAAGTTGCCACAAGAGTACCTAAGATCTTTTAAATGTACTTCACACCAGTAATACTGTGTCTTATGCACAGAAACATTAGAGAAAAGATAAATTGCGCAAAAATTAAAGAGGTACCAGTCCTGTCTTCATCTCTTGCTCTTCATTAGCTGGCATCTCTAGCTGTTGAAGTATTTATGTTGCTGGCCACTATATATGTGAAGACAAAAAGAATTTAATATTAACTAGAATTCTCAGATGCTGTAGGATGCTGGAAGAATTAAGTGCATTTACACAATAGTACAGGAACATGTTTTGAAAATGTACTTTTTTTGTGGCCATCTGTGTGCAGCCAGAACAAGCAGCTGGCAGTTGTTTTGTGGTCGTAAAGAATGGGCAACCACAGTTTAAATGTCACCAAAGTAAAAATATCTCACTGAGCTTTTTTTTTAATCTTCATCTCAGTCATTTCTAGACCTAACACTCCAATTGATTATTCATGTTTAATTTAAATAGTGACAAAACACAGGAAATAAGAAAATGTCAGTGTACAGTACTAATTTGGATTACTACCCACTTACGTTGTAGATTGGCATTTCAGATCATTCTCACCCTCCTCTTGTAGAAAACAGTCTTCTCACCCTGGTTACACATTTCAAAATGCTGTATTTATACTATTTGTACTATTTACCCTCTACTACACCCTGCCAAATCTGGCCATTATGCACAGTGGATGCGTCTGGGTGAAGAATACAGTACATGATGTACATGAAGTACAGTATATGAAGTACTTAAGTGTCATTGGTTCTGGATCATAGGGCATTTTTTAGCTCCCTGTCACATTACAGTTCAAGTATGGACATATTACACAATTTCCATGTAGAAGGCTTTTATGTGCGTTAAAATTACTCTCTTTCAGTGCACTGTTTCTTGTGGAGTGGGCATTCAGCAAAGAACTGTGGAGTGCATGAACACAGAAACTAATGAAACTGAAAATCAGAGTTTGTGTGTGGATAAATTCAAGCCCACAGAATATCAGAAATGCAGTCTGCAAGAGTGCAGGAAGAGTACAGGTATGATAACACACCTGCATCAGTTAGTTTCCAAAAAGTTCTCCATTTGTGCTGAGATTCTGAAAAAACTGGAAGCTGACCCAATTTACCAGCTTGTTTTGATTACCAGGGGCTCAGTAATTACAAGTCAGCTTAACCTGCTACTGCTCAGCCACACTGGCCCTTCTGGCCTTGCGTCCCTGATTCATAATGCCACATCTGAATGAGTAGGTCTATTTGTATTGACCTTTTAAAGCAACTCACAGGGTGCTCAGAGGGCTTGGAGGGACATGCTGTGAGTCTAAACAGATGCTATTTCTTAACATAGATACCCCTATGGGAATTGCATGTTCTGAACTGGGAATGCAAGGAAGCAAAGTCAGACACTGTAATGAAAGTCTGACTGGCAGTGAACCCAGATAGTCTTGGCACTATAAATTCAGTCCCCAAAATGAAGAGGGGGAGAGAAATCCTTTTATTACTCAGAGTATCTCTCTCCCTCAAAAGCCCAGGAGCCCTGTAGATGATTAATAGCCCAGAAGAAAAGTGGCGGGGGGAGGAGGAAGCTTACAGAAAGGTAACTATCTGTAGCCTCTGTAGTGCATTATCCAGCCGGTACCCTCAGCTAAGAGCTGCAACAGCTCAGAGTCCTTCTGGAAAAGCCTTCAAAAGCCTTTTGGAGAATATTTTTACCCCTTAGGAAGTTAGCAGTAAGGGTCCAATCTGGCAGTGAAATAAGAGGTTGACTCCTGAGGGCAGTATATATATGTCATACACTTGAGAGTGATACATCACTCCTGCTGCTACTCAAAGATCTTAAGCACATGTTTTGCCCGAGGATTGAATTGGACTTCTTTTCTCCTGTCCCTCTCATGTTGAGAAAGAAAGACTTGGATAAATACTACCTACACAGACTAGTAATATTATTTCTGTGAATAAAAGCTCAAGGGGACAGTAAAAGTAAGAAATACCCTAGTGGGTAGACCAGTGGTTCATGAAGCCCAACACTGTATCTCCAGTAGTGGCATTAGAAGATGCTACTTGGGAAGAATACAGGAGTTTAGTCCTTTCCTGTGGTTCATTTCCATTGTATTCCTCCAGCATTCCCAACTGACATATTAGGACTATTAAAGGCACCCTTTTTGGTGCCTTTAAATTTATGGAACTTTTTCTATGAATATGTTGAATCCCTTTTTGACCCTGCCATGCTGTCTCCTTTCACCCTCTCCTGTGGCAGCATGTTCCAGAAGTTCACAGCCTGCTGTGAAAAGGAATGCTTTTACTTGTTTTAAACTACCTTTACCCTAGTTTTACTGAGTTTCCTTAGTTCTAATGTTAGGAGATTTGCTGAATAGCCTTGCATTTGACTAATCCACCATCTTCCTACTTTTGCAAACCTTGACTCTTCTCCTAGCCACCTATTTTCACAACTAAGGACCCTCATTTTGCAATAGCTAAATAAATTAGACACATCTCAGTATATTAATGCTACAACAGGTGTATCAGCACCATAATTCATACAGTACCAATCCCTGGCTTATTCTTGTGCTGCTGAAGATGAAGCGTGGCATAAAGCAGATTAAAATTCTAGAAATACAGATCATGTGTCTGCAAAATATAGCTAATTCTTCTCATCTTCTCCACCATAGGGCCACCCTGCAGCAAAGACCAGCTCTCGGTTCAGTTCTGCCAGAGGCTGAAAGGTATTGGCAAGTGCTTGTTGCCATCCATACAGACTCAGTGCTGCTTCACGTGTAGTCAGCCTCGAATTCATAACAAAGCAAGATATGGGGATCAGCGAGGCCTCAGACAACAGAATTACACTAAATCAAGAAGAAAATCACCTCAAAATCAAGAAAACAACCAAGCTGCTCAGCACTAGTTGGTTTTTATCTAATTGCTTTGAGTAGGGCTTCTGTTTACAGGTTTTACATTTCTTTTTCTTAACAATCCAACATAAATGAAAATCTGTGATCAAAACTGGGAAAACACATCCCTTAGGGTTGTTGGTCCTAATTTACTGCTACAGTTTTTTCTCTGCAATAGTCCAAACTCTAACATAATTTGCAGCATACCAGCAGCTAGTACTTTTAGGCATGCACAGAGGCTAGAAACAAGCTTGCAAGAATGTTTTTTTGTTTGTTTGCTTTGAATGAATGTTTAACTTGTTCTGTCTTCCACTTTCAAAACCCACTTGAAACAGCAGTGCTGCTTACTTGAGTGCTGAGTGAAGGTGGCTGATGGGGCAGCAGGCACAGACAGGCACTGTGGGCCAGATCTCTTTATGCTCACTTTTCTGTATTTAGGAATCGAGGGGAAGTGGAAGTGTTTCTCAAAATTGTTTGTATATTTCATGTGTTTAAGAGCAGATTTTTTCTAATAACTGATTATGATGTGCAGGCCAAATTGAAACATGGAGTTTTTCAAAAGCAAAAGTGTTCATTTAGTACTTGACTGAACCTCTAAAGGATACCTCAACCATAACCTGTCCTGGCCAGTTTTCTTCTGCTACATGTGTCTTGCTGTAGCCTGAAAGCCCCACCAAATATGGGATGTTAAGTTCCAAATATACTTTAAACTACATTTCTCAGTACCATGAAAAGCAAAGCTGGTTGGATCTACAGCCTTAACAGATAGCCACTTGCAGCAATATTCAGAGCTATGATTTAATCAAGTATCTCCAGTAGAGTGATTAAAATTAAAACCATGTTCACAAGAGTACTTTATCACCTCACTCACAGTAAACTTTCCCCATTGCAAATCCTTGATCATAGTGTGGGTGAGGGTGCATGGGACAGGAGCCTGAGACCCAGAGTATTTGTGTAGCTCTGGGCATCAAGCACTGGGAGAGCAAAAGCCAAATAGTGTATCTGTTTTGCTATTGAAGAAAATGGCAGGACAAACTTTTGAGAGGCCAGACTCTGGACCCTTTGAGGCAAAACTGAGCATTTTCAGAAGAAGTGGACAGAGCCTGACAATTTGATTCCTTTAAAATTCAGACAGATTTGGACACCTTGGTTCTTCTCACTCTTCTGAAAATCTCACATTTACTCCCTAGCTACCTGACAACTTGAGATTGCAATACAGGAAAATGTCACATTTATGCGGTGTAAAGTGAGGCACATGGCCATGAATCCAGGTGTCACTATGGTTACAGAGCTATGACTGCCAGTAGTCATGTTTTTAGACAAACCTTTAGGAATGTTAATAGAAATATTTGGCCACAAATCTGATTGATTGTCGTTTTTCATAGATTTGTGACCTTTGGCTAAGGGCTTACTTCTCTTGAAGTCTCTGGGAGTTCAGGATATGCAGCATGGTAAAGTTAGATTTATTAACCTGTGTGATGGCAGGATAAGCCCAGTTATAGGTGCTGATAAAATTTAAAATCCACTGTTAAAAATATGGTGCTAATATAACAGTTGCGGGGGATGACTTATAATGGTGCATGTGCATGCATGTGTGACGCAGCATGCATGCACATACCCTTAAAATAATACATGTCTATGGTGTTGCTGGCCAATACCAGACATAATGCTTTTTAAGTTTACAGTGTGCTTGTGTCCTTCTGAGGTCCTGAATGGCTCTGACCCTTTGAGCAATGGAAATCCTGACAGTTCTTATTCAACTGGGCACAGAAATACTGAATTATATGAAGAAGTGGAGGTGTTCCATCTGATTCACGAAGTATTTGGCCCAGGCTTGTCATCAGTCTGCATTGTGTAGAGCAGAGCCTGTACTGCTGCATCCAGTGCAGTTCTCCGATGGCCAAACAACCCAGACTGGTGTTCCTGGAAGCATTCTCTAGCATTTGGGCAGGACAAAGATAGATTAACTTAAGAGTCAGACTGTTCTGTGCTCAGAGTTACCTGCAGTATTTTATCCACAGAGGTCCACAGAAGTGGCCATCAGGTATGTGGGCTGATGACAAAGATGACTGATAGTGCTGGTGGAAACGTGCCTGGGAGGGTTGTCCATTCCAGTGCTCCTTTTAGCTAATGTAGAGTAAAACCATTTCTGGCTTCACTGTTGGGTTATTTTGAGTTTGGGGGGTTTGGTGTTTGTTTTTTTTTTTCCATTTCTTTTGAAATGGATAAAAGTGAATAAATAATTTATGGACATTAATCAAAACCACCTTTCTACCCAGGGAAGCATAGTCATCACTGTTGCTCAACTTAAAATTTTAGGGAAAAGGCTGTGACAAGAACATAAACTGTTTTAATAAAGCAATATTTTGCTCTATTTTACATAGGATCTTACATCACACTCATCAGCCTAATAATCTCCTCTATGCTAACTATATGTGCAGTCATCTTTCCCATCCATTTAGCCAGACTGCTTTCTTATGACATAACTATTTTAAGTAAATGTGAATTTATGATCCTAACCCAGATGGTCACTATTCTCAAAACTGAACAGAGTATTAAGTGCAAAGGTGTAATATCGTTATATTATCATATTATCCTGAGACACATCAGCTTCAACAGATTGCTCAGGAAAACATGGCACATTCACTGCTTGTTCTAACATTTCAATGTTTAAAAAGCAAACTATGATGACATACTTGTTTCAAGCTTCAATAAATGGCATTGCTTATGTCTGATGTCTCTGGTATTTTATATTTCCAGTGCAAGAAGATTTATAAGAGGGAATTCCAAGGGAAAAAAAAAAAAGTTAGTAAGGAGCTTTTCTGCTTCAGGGAATTGTCATCATTGATTTTGATGCTTGATATTCCAACAAAAAAGAGATCATTAAAAAGGGTGAGGGAAAAAGTAGCAGAATAAGGTATAGTGCTAGAAAAAATACACATTAATAGACTTAGCTGTTTCCTGTGAAATAGGTGAGTAGGTGACATTTTACCACTCATAGTCCAAGCAGAGGTGCCTTAGCTCCTTGGCAGCAGCTGTGTGCATTCCTGTTGTGTCTACCTGGTCACTTGCTGAGGTGAGTAGCTCAAGAGAGGACGCCTTCAGCACCTGAGCAGGGGAAGCTCAGCATCCAAGACCCTCACCTCAGAGCGGCAACAGCCCCCGAGGGAGCCTCGAGTGCTCGACGGGACTTGCCCAGGAGCCGGCAGCTCCGCTGAGGTGAGGGAGCAGGGACTCACAGGGGGCGGAGCCAGGAGGGGCGGCACCAGCCCTGAGTGGTTAAAACCTGCCCAGGGAGCGCGGCGAACAGAGCGGGGTGGGGAGTGATCGGCGGGGGACCGGGGCCTGATCTGGGAGCTCTGCTGTGGCTGCTCCGGCGGTGGCCGGCGTAGGCGCCCAGACAGAGCTGATGAGAGGGGAGGCTGCAGCGCAGAGCTCGGGTGTAGAGAGTGCCTGCACGGGTCTGGTGAGGGCAGGGTGTGCAATGGGCAGGGCTGCAGTCGGCGCTCACTGGTGGAGGTCCTGCTGCAGCAGGGGCTGAGCTGCGGGACGCTGTCAACGGGGTGAAAGGTGTCAAGGAAGCTGAGAGGAAGCAGGAATGCTTGCTCCAGGCCCAAACTGTGCAGGGGCCTCGCGAGTCCACTGTAGCTCATGGAGGAAAGAAGGAGCTCATTAACCAAGGAAGCTGGGAACTAGATACAAAAGAAAAACAACAAAAAAAGGAGGAAGAGGACAGTTAACAGCAAGGGGCTTCCTCCTAAATCTGTTGTCCCCACCCAGAACCGCTTTGCTGTCCTGCAGGGGGCTGATGAGGAAACACACACACCGTGAGCAGCCAGATGGGGCACTGGTGAAGAAGATCTCTACTGGTGCTGCCAGGAAAAAGCGGTGAGTCATGGTAGTAGAGGACTCTGCTTTGAAAGGAACAGGGAGACCCATCTGTCAGCCTGACCCGGTATCGAGGGAGGTGTGTTGCCTACCAGGGCATGGATCAGGGATGTTGCAGAGAGGCTGCCTGCTCTAGTAAGCACCACTATTACCCACTTCTAGTGATCCATGTGGGTGTTAATGATATAGATAGTAGTAGCCTGGGGAACATAAAAAAGGACTGCAGAGCCCTGGGAGAGGCGGTTAGGGACTCTGGAGCTCAGATTGCCTTTTTGTCTGTTCTTCAGGGTACAGGGGAGGACCCCAAAAAGGCTAGGAGGATTTGCCAGGTTAATAAATGGTTAGAACAGTGGTGCCATAGTCAGGGATTTGGGTATTTAGAACACAGGACTCAGTTTAGGAGGCCAGGCCTACTGGAGGCTGGTGGAGCTGGTCTGACAACAAAGGGGAAGAGCAGTTTGGTAGGAGGCTTGCCAGGCTGGTCAAGGATGCTTTAAACTAGACGTGTTGGGGTAGGGGGGCATCATTCCATCCCAACACACCCAGTCAGTTGCCAGCACCTATAATAAATGCTTGGAGCAATGGCCAATGAGCCAGTTTCATTTGGAGCACAGCTCAGATGCCTGTATACAAATGCCTGTAGCATGGACAACAAACAAGAGAAATTAGAGATGTGTCCACATCTCTGGGGATATAACAGGCATCACAGAAACATGGTGGGATGACTCCTGTGGCTGGAGTGTTGGAGTGGAAAGTTAGAGTTTTTAGAAAAGACAGGCCTGGCAGACGGGGAAGGGGAGTTGCTATTTATGTTAGAGATAGGCTGGAGAGTATGGAACTCTGTCTGGGGACAGGTGATCAATTGACAGAGAGTTTGTGGGTCAGACGTAAGAGTCAGAGAACAGCAATGGGAGACATTACTGTGGGGATCTGTTACAGACTGCCTGATCAAGAGGAACCTGTGGATGCAGCACTCTACAGACAGATAGGAACAGCCTCATGCTCACAGGCCCTTGTTCTCATGGGGGACTTCAACCACCCAGACATCTGTTGGAGGGATGGTATGGCCCTGCACAAGAGATCCAGGAGGTTCCTCGGTTGTGCGGAAGACAACTTCCTTCTGCAAGTAATAGAGGAGCCAACAAGGAGAGGTGCCCTGCTTGACCTCGTGCTCACCAACAGGGAAGGGGTCGTTGGAAATGTGATGCTTCAGGGCAGCCTTGGTTGTAGCAATCATGAGATGGTTGGATTCAAGATCCTCAGGACAGTGAGAAGAGCGTGCAGCAAGCTCACTGCCCTGGGCTTCAAGAGAGCAAACTTTGGCCTCTTCAGGAACCTGCTTAGTAAGGTTCCATAGGATATAGCCCTAGAGGGCAGGGGAGCACAAGACTGTTGGTTGATATTCAAGGATATCTACAAGCTCAGGAGTGTTGCATCTTTACTAAGCAGGTTAGGAAGACCCTAAGGTCACTAAGGCCCTCCCAGAGGAGGGCCACGAGGATGATCAGGGAACTGGAGCACCTCCTGTATGAAGACAGGCTGAGAAAGTTGGGGCTGTTCAGCCTGGAGAAGAAAAGGCTGCTTGGAGACCTCATAACAGCCTTCCAGTATCTGAAGGGGGCCTATAGGGATGCTGGGGAGGGACTCCTCATTAGGGACTGTAGTGACAGGACAAGGGGTAACGGGCTAAAACTCAAACAGGGGAAGGTTAGATTGGATAGAAGGAGGAAGTCCTTTCCTGTGAGGGTGGTGAGGCACTGGAATGGGTTGCCCAGAGAAGCTGTGAATTCTTGGTTGGACAGAGCCTTGGTGACATGGTTTAGTCTGAGGTGTCCCTGCTTATGGCAGAGGGGTTGGAACTGGATGATCTTAACGTCCTTTCAAACCCTAGCTATTCTATGATTCTACCATGGGATGTATTTGTTTTCCTGAAGAGATCTATAAAATATAATTATGGCCACTCAAACACACACCACACCACCAGCTGCTGCAGAATCTTCTCACTACTTAAGTGTTGTAAGTACCAATGATGATGATGCCCAGAAACTTAATCACTCTGATCCTGCTCCTTAACATGCCACAGAGGAGCACAGGGATTGTAGTTAGGCATATATGCTAGATTACAAAGCACCATCAGTTGCACTCAGTTACCGAACTCCATCCATGAGTTCAGCTTTGTAACACCCTATGGAACTTCCAGGAAGTTGTTCTGTCTTACTTCACAAGGTAAGTGTGGATCTCCAGCCCACACAGGCAGCATCCTGCACAGGTGCTCTAAGAGAGAGGTATGAATTGAATTGAGGAATGAGTTGAAGCTCCCTCCATTTTGCAAAGGCTCATTAGGCCTTCATTGGATAACCTGTTACACAACACACAGCAGTTTCTGCTGTCTGCTGCACTGTGTGGCTGCACTTCTTTGGCCTGGCCAAGCAGGTAGCACTCAGCAAAGGAACTGCCTTTTGGCTGCCGAGCATCAGCTCAAAATCAGTGTGCAAGAAAAGTGCTGTGCTTATGACTATAGTGATTCCCTCCATTATTAGTAGAAATAGTATCCCTGCAGGTGGTAGATTATGGGAGCTTACACAAAGCTACTGCTTATTTCTGTGATTGATTGATCCCAACCTCCTAATTTCCCTTAATGAACAAATGCAGGTATCTCCAGCACATCCACAGGAACAAAATCTGTGAATTCTTAGCCAAGAAGTGTCTGTCCTATAGATGTGATAGTGGCTACAGTAAGAACCAGGAGGATGTGCAATAACTACAGCACTTTCAGAGTGGCTAACCATCTTCTGTAAGTTGAAGTACCTGGGTTTAGGAAGGACTCTCTGGTAAACACATAAAAAGCAGGAAGTCATTTAATATCTGGGCTGCTGTTGGATGGCTGCTTGAAAGACACAATCAAAACAAAAAAAAAAAACTTATCAAAGGTCTTAAAGGCATCTGCTAATTCACTGTTACCATTGTTAAGTCATCAGGTGTCACTTTTACTCGATTAAGGTTAAGATCTGGAACAAAGGAAAATAGTTTCTTGGAGGGACCCAGTGAGAAGATGGTCCTTGGCAACCATCTGTTTTTTGCACAACTCAGTGCTTCCATGGCTTTGGCAGGGGACTGAGACATATGCTTTCTGCTTATATTGACTGTGGAGAACAGTACTTTTGGGACTTGTGAAGGTTAATGAATCAGAGGCCTGCTCCAAAGCCTGGTCTGTGAGGCTGCAGTCTGAATTCCCTCTAGATCTGAAAGGAGCCCAGCTTCCTATTTAATAGGCCAAGTTCCCAAGGCACAAAGCAAAAGACACAGTGTAAGAGTCAGTTCTTACTGTGCCACAGAGGCAGGACAGAAACCCTGAATTCCTCACTTAACGTGAAGTTTCAAAAAATGAAATAAGGGATGAACCTTGGATTTTAAACCCCTGAAGGTTGTCTTGTATTTCAGTAAATACTACCCTAGCAGAAAGAGAATGTGATCTATGTGTAGAGGCTGGGGAAGCTGGAAGTAAGAAAATGTTGCTAGTGGGGTCAAGCCAGTTTATTGCAAATGAGAAGGGGAGTCTCAGGCAGGTAAAGGTCACTGTACTTGTGAATGTTTGAATGCAGCACAGGGCTTTACTGCAGACATAATCCTTGGGATGTGAACAGTCACCCAATGCTGCCCTCTCAGAGCACCACATCTGTGGTCCTCTTTGCTGTACTGCCTGGCCAAAGAGTACTGTTGTTTACTCTAGTGCTGGAGTTACAGGAAATTCCCACTGGGAACACTGACATGCTGGAGAGACGGCAAACGTGGCATTAATGGGAAACTGCCATAAGTGTGAGGGAAGCTGATTAATGAACTAGCAGAGGGAATGCTGTATTGCAAACCCATGAGGACACTGTGAACAGGAGCAGAATGAATTGTCAAGCTCCCCACATGTTTATTTACACAGATGGGAGGCATGGAAAGGCTATGTTTTCTCTGTGTTCTCCTACATCTGTTATCTGTTTTATACAATAGCTGAACTAATGAAGCTTCAGATTAAATTACCTCCTAACCACTTTGTTTGCTTGGAAGTGTATTGTTGGTTGGTTGGCTCTGGAAGTTAAAATATATTGTTTGGGTTGGAAGGTAGCTTAAAGCTCATCGAGTTCCAACCCCCTGCCATGGGCAGGGACACCTTCCACTAAACCAGGTTGCTCCAAGCCCCGTCCAACCTGGCCTTGAACACTACCAGGGATGGGGCAGCCACAGATCCCCTGGGCACCCTGTGCCAGCGCCTCACCACCCTCACAGGGAAGAATTTCTGCCTAATGTCTAATCTAAACTTCCCCTCTGTCAGTTTAAAGCCCTGTCTTGTCACTACATTCCTTTGTAGAAAGTCAGTCTCCAGATTTCTTGTAAGCACTGGAGCTGCTCTAAGGTCTCCCCTTCTCTTCACCAGGCTGACCCAGCCCAGCTCTGTCAGCCTGGCTCCAGAGTAGAGCTGCTCCAGTCCTCGCAGCATCTCTGTGGCCTCCTCTGGACTTGCTGCAACAGCTCCATATCCCTCACATGTTGGGAACCCAAGAACTGCACACAATACACCAAGTGAGGTCTCACAAGAGCAGAGTAGAGGGGCATGATTACCTCCATTGTCCTGCTGGTCACACTCCTTTTGATGCAGCCCCACACATGGTTTCTGGGCTTCCAGTGCATGTTGGTGGGTCATGTTGAGCTTCTCACCAACCAACATCCTCAAGTCCTCCTCAGGGCTGCTCTCAATCCAGTCTCCACCCAGCCAGTATTTATGTTCAGTGTTGCCCCAATCCTTGTGCAGGATCTTATACTTGGTCTTGTTGAACTTCACAAAGTTTTCACTGTCCCACGTCTTAAGCCTTTCAAAGTCCCTCTGGATGGCATGTTGTATTGTCATGTTATTATTTATGGGAGCCTGAGGTAGACTCATAACAAATATTGCTGGCTTATAAAATTACTATCCTTTGCTGCAATGCCCACTCTCTGAAAGCTAATTGAATGCTGGTTTTTTTTCCACAGCAGAACTGCAAATACTGGAAATACTGCATCCACACTAAGGGGAGGCCATGAACATCCTCAGGCTCCACCATGAAGTAGGAGTTTGCTTGCAGCAAATGTCCCTGCTGTTAGCAAGTGCTCCCTGCATGTGACTTGGAAGCTGACACTTCCCTGGTTTTCCCAGGTCACTTCATTTCTGTTCATGCCTGTCTTCCAAGCATATGTTTCAGCAAGGAAGCAGATGTTGCAGCAGCTAGACCCAGCTGGACTATGTGGGGGAAGAAATAGGTCTTCGTAATTATTGTAGTTACACATTCACCTAACTTGATTGTGGCTGAAGATTCCTGCTGGCTCCCACTGCCCTCCAACAAGGGACACAGGGTCTCACTGACATGGGTACCCTCATTTATATGGGGACCTTGCTGGGAGCAGGCAGCACTTGTATAAATCCTGTGCAAGGACTTCTGGTCTGCTCTGCTGTTTCTTTGCTGCTTCAACACCCACTTGACTCAGACGCAGTCTGGTTGACCTGTATTCACCTTCCAAATGGAAAGTGTGTCTTTCATGCCATGTTTGACTCACAGTATCCAAGAGAGTAGTGAGATGGAGAATACAAAAATATCTCTGCCTAGCTCAACAAATCCTTTGAGCAACCCATGTCTCTGGGTCCACTGTGTGCTGTTGTTAGAAGCATGTGAGGAGATAAAAAGTGTCCACTAATACAAAGGAAGCGTTGTCTTATCCTGCTGCTGTGACTGCAATGGCCATGATTCTTACTGGGTCTGACACTGTAGAAAGGTAATCAAGACTGGAGTGGAGATTTTACATCTGCTATAGCCAGTCACCCTTGTCCTAGGTGCAGAATGGGTTTGTGTAAACATAAAGTTCTTATTAATTAGCAATGGTGATAAAGTATGGTAGAAAGTTTAGTTGGTGAAAAGTGGAGTGTTGAAGTGCTTGAAACCTTCTGCACATTAGGTCAGGTTCCGTGAGAAATTATGAGTTATGTCAAACCTGATAATTTTGATATTTTTGCAATGATATGTTCCTATGGTGAAGTTCCTATAGGTGAGTGCTGTTTACAGGACAGAAACTGTATTGGGTGGTTTGTCCATCAACTGCCACTTGCTTGGAGGTTGCATTTGGATCAGATACCTATCTGCAACTTGGTGTGAATGCCTCAAATACAGGTTTCTGCAGGATGCCGGAGTGGTCCCTTTCGAGTCTTCCCTTTTGACAAAGGCTTCCGCTGTACAGTGGTAATTAAGGTAGCACAGACAGTTTAATGGCATGGTTTAGTGTGGGGTGTCCCTGCTTATGGCAGGGGGGTTGGAACTAGATGATCTTAAGGTCCTTTCCAACCCTAACTATTCTATGATTCTATGATATTGAAGGCTGTGTCAGCTGAGAACAAGAAGCTCAGTTTCATCTTGACCTTAGATGATCTTTTCTTGTTTTTTAATAAATCATCAATCAGCTGAGGAAGAAACAGTTACGTGGAAAAGCTGTTTGTTTTCTGGTGTCCAGACACATTGTGCTGATTTTATACAGGAAATCCACTGAGCACAAAGCTGAAAGTTGTTGGTTTCACTGGGTGTGTTTTACTAGCTGGCGGCCAAGGAAGTTGATGCTGAATTGGTCAAGTGAGCAATTACCAGAAGTCCCCAGACAGATTTATAGGGTTTGTCTGACTGACTCCTATTGTTTCTGCACATACAGGGATGTCATGTGCTTGACCCTGAAGACCTTTTATAGGGGAAACAATAAAATAAGTGTCTGAGGAAAGAACATCGTGTATCCTCTGCAATAGCCCATACCATCTCTTTCAGATGGGAGTTGCCTGCTTGGAGGAAAATATGCCATATATGGAGTGCAAAATCCACTGTAGATTAAAGCTACATGAGCAATGGGGTTTTTTATCCTCTTTCATCATCTTTATTTATTGGTTTCCTTTACATTTGATGGATGACTGTAAATACTTAGCCCTAGATTAGTGAATCAAGGATGCTAGTAATAGGACTGTTGCATCCTTAACAGTACTTGTTCTGTTCAAAGGAAAAGTATGTTCTAAATTTGAGTTATGAGGAGTTTGTGTACCAGTGAAACCAAGACATCTTGTTTGCTCAAGAGTTGAGCTGCTGGCGTGACTGAAACTCCTGATTTAGCCTCATGTTTCCCCACCACACATTTTCAAGCTTTTTGCCTTTTGGTAGCTGAAGTATTTTTATCTACTGTGAAGCAGGTAATCACGAGGTTGTAACAACCTTGGAACTGTGCTCTTTCTTTCAGTGCCAGGAATAGGTGCAGCCTCTATTAGAAATCTATTCCATAGAGAAGTGCTTGCAAACTTTGGTCAAACCACCTCTGTGTCTTCCCTTAAGTGAAATGAATATAAGTTTCTTCAGTTACTTCAAGACATATTTCTTGCCCTTTAATTTTTTTCTGCTCTGTTTTTGAACCCTTAACAAAATTAACTTTGAAGTGCAGACACATAAACTTGCTGTGATATTGCAAAACTGGTCTTGTCACTGTACACAGAATTAGTATCCTGTTACTTTTTCAGGGTCAAATTTTGCTTATAACTCTAGCATGAGGTTATAAACTCAATTTGTAGTTTGCTGTTATTATACTCATAGTTTCCAATGTCACGAACTTCAGCAAACAATGTCCTCTTATGTATGACCTCTCTGCTTTTAGCTTTTCTTCATTTATGAAAGCAGACCTTTAAATTCCACTCAATTCAGCAAGTGACCCAGTTTACCCCATCTAATCAATCTCCCTCATTTACTGTCTTGACAATTGTCATGTCATTTGCAAGTATTCTCAGCACTTCTGATTTCTGTTTTCTTCCAGATCACCAGATTTAATGGCAGGATAATCTCTCTGCATGAATGAAAGTATTTTGCTGATGTTTTCCTTCTATATTATTTTCATGGTGAATTCTGAATGTGCTTGTGTTTAGCATAGTAGTGTTTTTTACAATCAAAATATTGCAAAACAAAACTTTTCACAGATACCTTCTGTTCAGTTCAACTGAGCTTGTCTGTTGAAGGGAAGCTATGGTGGGGTTGTGGCTTTTATGGGGTTGATTTGAGAAGAACCAAGCTAACCTTCGACTTACGGAAGTTTCAACCTCAAGGTGTACTCAAAACATGCTCAGCAACAGCTCTGAAATGTCTTTGATCTCAGCTTTCTGTCAGCATAGCCATTGAGATATCTTTGGGTTGGCTGGCAGGTTGCCACCTGAAACATCCAAAACAGGGAGAAAATGAAACAAGAGACTTGCAGAGATCTATTGCTTGACATCTTTCTCTGTTGCCTTTTGACACTTCTAATTATGCATTTCAGATCATAGGAATTTTGAACACTTAAGTAGCTGCTGTTCCAACCAGCTGCAGAGCAGCACATGAGAACAGGGAGACTCTGGGAATTTGTTACAGCAGAGGAAAAACTTCACATGAATTCTCTTCATGGTCACTGTAAAGTTTCAACTTGCAGATGTTCTTGGGGCATCCCATAAGCTGTCTGTCAGGAGCTTGCAGGCCCAGTGTATATAGCTGCATGAAGCTCAGCCATGAAAGCACCTGAACCTTACAGGTGAGGATGGTACTGGTCTGTCCCCAGAGGATACCTTGTGCTGAGACACAGCAGCAAAAAAACCTATCGGTGGCAGCTGCAACAGGGACCACCAGGGAGTTGTGTGTGCTTGCAGCAACCTTTTAGCACATCTGAGGGGGTTATGTTGTGGGAGATCCTGATTTTGGAAGTCTTACTGGGCCAGTATTTTTATCTGATAGCAGGGGAGCCTGCAATGGGAGATGCTGTGCTCCAGGCTCATGTTGGAGAAGGTGCACCCCATCCCCACCTTGGTGCACACAGGTATTAATCCAGAAGATTCCTGCTCTTCCCCAGAGGCCATTAGTTGGCCATGGCTCCTACAGAGTAAAACCAAACTGAGGAAGGGAAGCTGATGAGGGAGCTGGCTATCCTTATCTCTGCCTCAACTGGGCAAATAAAGATCTCTATAGCTGAAGCCAGGAAGAGAGCTGCTTCTGATCTAGCACATTGTCCAGCTCAGTAACAGCTTAGAAGGGAAAAGACATTGTTTTCTAAGTAGATCCAGCTACTGTCAGTCTAGAGAGGAACGAACAAGGTAACTTGGGTTCTGGGAATCTGTGAGAGGGAGCAGGTCACAGTGGCCTTGTTACAAGTCCATGTGCTCTTTGGATCTGCTTGTGTGTAGTGATGAGCTGTGATCCCTCCAAATGGATCCCATAGGCTTGTGGTCAGGCACAACTCCAAAGCAGTTGTAGTTATTGATGACTGATAAAATGAAGTGAAAATGTGTGCATTCCTCCTAAGAGAAGGAATTTCACTGTCTCCGTGAAGGAATTGCCACATTCCCCTTTTGCCACTACTGTATAAGCTGCTATAGGGATATTGTCAGGGAAGCTAGGGACCAGGTGAGAAAAGCTAAGGCCCAGTTAGAATTAAACTTAGATAGGGATGTTAAAGATAACAAGAAGGGATTCTATAGGTGCATTACAAATAAAAGACAGACCAGGGACAACGTAGGCCCCCTCCAGAAGCTATTGGGAGAACTGGCTACACAGGATTTGGAGAAGTCTGAGGTTCTGAATGACTTCTTTGCCTCGGTCTTCAATGGCAAAGGCTCTGACTACACCACCCAAGTCCTGGAAGGCAGATGTAGGGACTGTGAGAATGAAGACCTTGCCTGACCAATTTGGTGGCCTTCTATGATGGGGCTATGGAACTGATGGTCGCAGTAGAGCAGTTGACGTCATCTACCTGGACTTGTGCAAAGCGTTCGACACTGTCCCACACGACATCCTTGTCTCTAAATTGGAGAGACATCAGCTTGATAGGTGGGGCACTTGGTGGGTAAAGAACTGGCTGGATGGCAGCACACAAAGATTTGTGGTCAATGGCTCAGTGTCTGGCTGGAGGCCAGTGACGAATGGTGTCCCTCAGGGATCGGTGTTGGGACCAATCTTGTTCGACATCTTTGTCACTGACATGGACAGTGGGATTGAGTGCACCCTCAGCAAGTTTGCCGATGACACCAAGCTGTGTGGTTTGGTGGATATGCTGGAGGGAAGGAATGCCATCCAGAGGGACCTTGACACACTTGTGAGGTGGGCTGATGCCAACCTCATGAAGTTTAACCATGCCAAGTGCAAGGTCCTACACCTGGGTGGGAGCAATCCCAGGCACAGCTACAGGTTGGGCAAAGAGGAGATTCAGAGCAGCCCTGCAGAGAAGGACTTGGGGGTGGTGGTCAATGAGAAAATGAACATGAGCTGGCTTCAGTGTGCGCTTGCAGCCCAGAAAGCAACCGTATCCTGGGCTGCATCAAAAGGAGCGTGACCAGCAGGTCGAGGGAGTTGATCCTGCCCTCTACTCTGCTTTCGTAAGACCTCACCTGGAGCATTGTGTGCAGTTCTGGTGTCCTCGACAGAAAAAGGACATGGAGCTCTTGGAACAAGTCCAGAGGATGCCACAAGGATGATCAGGGGACTGGAGCATCTCCCATACAAAGACAGGCTGAGAAAAGTTGTGGCTGTTCAGCCTGGAGAAGAGAAGGCTGCGTGGAGACCTCCTAGCAGCCTTCCAGTATCTGAAGGAGGCCTATAGGGATGCTGGGGAGGGACTCCTCATTAGGGACTGTAGTGACAGGACAAGGGGTAATGGGTTCAAACTTAAACAGGAGAGGTTTAGATTGGATCTAAGGAAGAAATTCTTTCCTGTTAGGGTGGTGAGGCACTGAAACGGGTTGCCCAGGGAGGCTGTGAGTGCTCCATCCCTGGCAGTGTTCAACGCCAGGTTGGATGAAGCCTTGGGTGCCATGGTTTAGCATGAGGTGTCCCTGCTTATGGCAGGGGGGTTGGAACTGGATGATCTTAAGGTCCTTTCCAACCCTAACGATTCTATGATTCTATTAAATTGCCTCTGAATTGACAATTGTGAGAATGCTTACCTTTGATGATCTTAAGCTCACTCCCAAGCCATATAAGAAGAGACTTAACTGAAGACAATTCTAATCAACTATGGGAATCTCAGATTTCTTTTTTTTAATTACATATTTGAGAATAAATGACGTTTTATTAGACAAAGCTATTTTTTTCCCAATGGAATATTGCCATAGCTAACATCTTCCTTTCAAAGTAAAGTCCTGGCAAAGTTGTAGTTCTTAACAGAAGGCTGACAAACATCAAAACCTTGACCTTTTTCTATTCGTTTAACCCTGTATGCAGTCCTAGCAACTACTATGAAATAACAGTTCACATGTTACTGAAATGATGGTGTTAACTCCCATGTCCTATCTAATTTCCTTTCTGTGCTTACATTTCCCCCTCAATGAAGCTTAGAGGAGTACTTCGCGGTAACTGATGAGCTGTGCTATAATTTGTTGTTACTGCTCGCTCTTGAGTAGCCATTATATGGTACATGTTATATGGCACTGGATGTTATTTGTTAACAGTGCAACTTCAGGTCATGATTAATCTGAAATTTCTATCTCTGGGATCTGAGGAGAGTCCTAAAATGATGCAGGGAACATGATTTCTACCTCAAATACTAGATCATACAATTTTGAAGAGGCAGCTGAGTAAAAAACTAGATTTTCATCAGCAGAAGCTTGCCCTTTCCCCATACTTTGAGTAGGAAGGAAAAATAAAAATAGTAAAAAAAAAAAAAAAAAAAAAAAAAAAAAAAAAAA
>NDXB01022615.1:126826-140474 GCA_002631895.1 Agapornis roseicollis
TCCACATAAAGCATGGAGTAAAACATTGGCAGAAATGACAACAGAATATAGGTAGAGCAGGAGTTATAGTAAAAAAAAAAAAAAAAAAAAAGCAAAAAAGCATTAACTGCTTTACAGTGTATTTTTTCATTAATTTCAATCCATAATTCACAAAAAAGGCTTTGCAAAGCTTTGAATGATTTTGAATGAAGCTTCAGGTGTTCAGCCAAGTATTTCTTGGATGACGCTTGCTTGACTGTAAGTTCACAATTTGAAAGCTGTTTTGATAACAGTGCAGGGTAATTTTCTGAGAAACATCTGTGTGTGCATCTTTTTACAATATCCTTTTCAGTCCCCAGCTTGTCTCCACTAGCCTCCTGCTGCTGGTTCTTTTTCCAGCACATCTGAAGCAATGTGTGTGATTTCTCCCTAACAGACATCTACACAGGACTGCCTTTAGCATGTCCGTATCTCTTCTACTGGGGAACCCAGCCCTGGATGCAGCACTCTGGATATGTCTCACCAGGCTAAGCAGAGTGGAAGGATTGCCTTGATCTGCTCACAATGCTCTGCCTAATGCAGCCCAGGATGCTGTTGGCTGCCTTTGCTGCAAGGGCACATTGCTGGCTCATGTTCACCCTGTCCACTAAGAATCCTGCACTGCTGTCCAGCCCTTCAGCCCCCAGCCTTTATTGGTGCTGGGGATTGCAACTAGATAATCTTTAAGGTCTCTTCCAATCCAAACCATTCTATGATTCCATAGAAGCCCTGCAGACCTTATCTGGATTAAAAATGTGCTCACAAAAACCTGCTGACTACCTACAGTTGGAAACTGAGGCAAAAACACCATCAAAAGCAAGTACAGACTAGAAATATTCAGCAAGCTCAGCCCTTGACAGAGTGTAGGTAACTGAAACAAATATTGTCTTGCCTTTCCTGAGGTCATTCACTCCTCAATCTGCAGCTCTTTGATGAGATTTGTTTTTATTAAACTCTTCTGTCCAGCTGTTATAGCAGGTAATCCTTGCCAAGGGTTGTGATTCTCCCCTTCCTGCCCAGCGCCTCTCTCCACCAGCTCTTCCTGCTTCTTGAGCAGCAATGGTTCTTGTCAAATATAAATACCTTTTTTATGATGCTATAGAAATCCAACAATAATGAAGAGCTATGGAGAGAAAAATCTCTCCACCTTCACAATGAAGACTCATAACTATTTGAGGAAGGGAAAAGTAAATTGGATACAACGCTGTTGGTCCTTTTGCCTTCTCAAATGGATAATAGAGATGTTCCTGCACACTCCACAGCTGTGTAGCAGCGTCTTCATTGCTCACCCAATTTCTGAAGTTGCTCTTGGGGAACAGCAAAAAGCAGTTGCTGATAAATTACAGGGGAAACAGCAAGCCTTTGTGAGTGGCTCAGAGAGATCTTCCAGCCACCAAAACTGATGCATAAACAATGTGAGGAAAACTGCCTGCTTGGTGGGTGTACTTTCCTGCTCATAAACTGTGGAGTAGAAGTAAACAGGGTGATATTTTTTCCTGTTTTTTTCCCAGACTTTGTTATCCATGCTAACTTATGAAGACTGTTGTATTCTGAAGAATTGGAGGCCTTTTATTGATGTTGTGGTTTAAACCCAGCCACACAACTCATTCACTCACTCAACCCCCCCCTTTCTTGCCCTCCTCCTTCTCCCAGAGTGATGGGGAGGAGAATCAAAAGATGCAACTCCCACAGGTTGAGATAAGAACAGTTTAGTAACTAAGGTATAACACAAATCACTGCTGCTACCAATATAATAATAATAATAATGATAAAAGAAATAACAGGGGAAGAGAATACAGCACCTCACCATCCACTGACAGATAACTCACCACACCCAACCAAGCACCAATCGATACCAAGTCCAACCCTGCAGAGCACTCACCCTTCTGGGTAACTCTCCGTTACATTCTGGGCATGATGTGCTATGGTATGGAATACCTCTTTGGTCAGTTTGGGTCAGGTGTCCTGTCCCTGCTTCCTCCCAGCCTCTCCTCCTCCCTGGCAGAGCATGAGACTCACAAAGCCCTTGGTCAGAGTAAAACATTACTTAGCAACAACTAAAAACATCAGTGTTATCAGCTCTGTTCCTAGGGCAAAAGTCAAAACACAGCTGCACTGCTACTGCTAAACCCAGGACAATAGCCATTTAAAGGCACTGGTGAATCTTTGAGAAGTGAATCAGTAAGGTGCCTTAAATACTATAAGCCATTTTGCAGCTTTCTATGCAGCATCTCTGGGCTCCCAGGCCTTCTCTTGCCATCTGAGCAGCATGGCCTTTGTGAGAATGCTACTTCCTGCAGATCATGGAATCACAAAATGGTTTGGGTTGGAAGGGAACTTAGAGATTATTCAACCCCCTGCCACAGGCAGAGACACCCACTAGACCAGGTTGCTCCAAGCCCTGTCCATCCTAGCCCTGAACACTACCAGGGATGGGGCAGCCACAGCTTCTCTGGGCAACCTGTGCCAGCACCTTACCACCCTCACAGGGAAGAATCTGTTCCCAATATCTAATCTCAATCTCCCCTCTGTCAGGTTAAAGCCATCCCCCCTGTCCTGTTGCTACACTGTATGGAAAGTCCCTCTCCAGGTTTCATGTAGCCCCCTTTAGGCACTGGAGCTGCTCTACGGTCTCCCCTTAAGGGGCCTTCTCTTCTCCAGGCTGACCCAGCCCAGCTCTCTCAGCCTGGCTTCAGAGCAGAGCTGCTCCAGCCCTCAGAGCACCTCTGTGGCCTCCTCTGGACTCATTGCAACAGCTCCACATCCCACCTGTGTTGGGGACTCCAGAGCTGGACACAGGATGGCCAGGGGGGTTTCATGAGAGCAGAGTAGAGGGGCAGGATCACCTCCCTTGACCCACTGGTCACGATCCTTTTGATGCAGCCTAGGATACAGTTAGTCCCTGGGCTGTGGGTGCACTCTGCCAGCTCAGGCTCATCCTGAGACACTGCTAATACAGCTGAAAGCAACAGGTACCGCAGAGCTGTACACACTGTGTGACACAGATAGGACTGGGTAGCAAACACCTGGTCAGCAAGAGATCAGAAGAGGCAAAGGCTTGATCCTGCTGTCAGCATTAGCAGAGGTAACACCATCCCTCTGCAGAGCCCTAGAGATTTGCTGAATTGGGCCTCTAAGGGTATTGTGAATATATGCAAGTGTTGGGCTGCTGCTGGGCTGAAAGAGAACTTGAAGGCTGGGGGAAAGGGTGCTAAAGATTTGAGTGATGGTGATTCCACTGGGAACAGGGAGACACTGTCTCAATCCTCAAACAGCACAGACAACTGCTGCACTGACTCAGCGCAGGGCTGTTTATGGCTAGTTTCAACAGCAGAGAACCTCCATCCTTTGCAAGGTAAAAAGGTTTTGATCTTTTTGTGGCTGGTTGTGTGGTTCACTTAATGTTCTGGTGCAAAGATTAGGTCAGTGAGTACTGAGAGCTGCTGAACGTGAGTGGTGTAAAAAGCAGCAATTGTTTTATGTCATGCCTGTTTGCAGTGGTGGAAGCAGACTGCACACATACAGATACACATGTGTGGTGGCCCCTTCTTATCATAGGACTGAATCACAGAATCATAGAAGAGTTTGGGTTGGAAGGGACCTACAAGGTCACCTGGTACAATCCCCCTGCATTGAGCAGGGATGTCTTCATCTAGATCACATTGCTCAGAACTTCATCCAGCCTGGCCTTGAGTGTCTCCAAGGATACGCTGTCATCATAAAGAATTTTTCCTCACATCCAGTCTGAATCTCCACTCTTCTAGTTTAAAACCAACTTGGCCTGTTGCAACAGGCTCTGCTGAAAAGTCTCTCCCCATCTTTCTTATAGGAACTGAAAGGCCACAATAAGGTCTCCCCAGAGCCTTCTCTTCTCCAGGCTGAACAACCCCAACTCTCTCAGCCTGTCCTCACAGGAGAGGTGCTCCAGCCAGATCATTGCTGTAGTTTGTTCTTCTAACAAATGCAATCTAATTAACAATGCCACTTGGCAAGCCAAACACAAGAGGCAGAGCAATGTGGGGAGCAGACCCCTGGTTTCCAAGCCTTAATGTCCAATTCTTTCAGGGCTCTGCAGAATGACACTGGCTAAGTCAACGGAGAGCTCTGCACTCCTGCTGCCCCTTGTAATTAAATCGCAGGCTCCTCAGAGCAGAGGCTGCCTGTGTACATCTTTGAACAATGAGATTTTGATCTTGTTTGAGGTCCCTTGGCACTGCATCAATACTATTATATTAATCGTATTACATGATTTACTGCCACATCATCAGACAGTTTTTGAGAGTGACCCTGTGATGAAGGGAGAGAGCTGAGGATGGGCAGTTCAAACTTCTTGTCTGGATTTCTGTTTTGAGCTGAGTGGGTATTACTTCAACTGGCATATCCCTGGCTTGCACAGATTAGCCGAGAGTGAGCCACAATTCATAGAAATCCTCTTCAGATTGTTCCGTTGCTGCTGTTTATTTTGCCTCTGACTGTGACACAAATAATCCATTCAAGCTCATGTTACTATGTTCAGAAAGAGGACACATGAGAAAGGCAGCATAAATTACTAGTCATAAGCAGATGGTATTCTGGCAGGGATATGAAACTGAGAATGAGCACACTGCCTAGCCATGGTGGAAAGAGAAGCGAAAGAGGATCCACTTGGCAGCTCTTGACACATATGAGAACAGAGGTATCTCTGTCCCTGTTTTGGGTTGACACATGAAGCTAACTTAATGTTGTCACTTGCTTTGTGATCTATGATTGGGTCTGCACAAGGAGAGCAGGAACAGCAAATACCCACCACCCCATGAGCCCTGACACAGGCACGTGTGTTTCCTAGCATCTCCTAGTGTAGCAAGCCCAGAAATGGTTGTCTGAGCAAGCATGACTGATTAGCTGCGTATGAGTGGTAATTCTACCACGTGTCATCCTCACGTGAGCCTTGACTGCTTTAGGTGTAATTGCTGCAGCAGTTTGACAAAGCCCATTTATGGAGGTGAAAGCAAAGGGGTATGCAAACCATGCAAATAAATGGCTTCTAAGAAGTCAGCCTGGCTTTCTGAGCATGTCTTTTGCCTTGTGCTGACAGCAAAATGGCACATGAATGTAAACATGCAGGTGACAACTCTCTTTCCCCATTCCAGGTCTGGGTCTAAAAGCACTCTCTCATTTGCTGCATCCTGCTGTCTTCTCCGTTCCTTTACTTCTCTTAGACAATTCCCGCAGCCTTTTCCTTTTCTTGCCTCATGGCTAAAGCCATGTTTCAGGTACTGCTTGATTGCCTCTTGTTTGCTGTTGAGGAAAACAAAGCTAAAATTTGCTTTGTTGCAGTCTTTCAGCAGTGTCAGCACTTTATCCTGGTTACATCAGGGTAGGATAAAAGAAGAATCAGTATTTTGACCTTCAGCAGGTCCTTCATTTACTGTGACAAGACTAATGCTGCATATGAGATTGATCCTGATACTTCTCCTTAATTTTTAATGGGTAGTGTAAGGCACATATTTCCAAGCAATGCAATTCTTGCTTTTTGTGACTGACGTGGCGGGAAGATTGCATTTGCTGTATCTTAATTGATGTGCAGACTAGTCATGGAGCATCTTGAAAACTCTGGAGTTAATTGCTGGGAATTCAAGATTTATCAAACCAGAAATAGTAAAGGAGGATTCTAACTTTATATGCTGGTGGTGAGAAGTGAGTAGCTTCTTGCGGTAAAGAAGAAATGTGTTTGAAACACCCAATAAAAGTCCCAGATCAATGGGGCAGCACAGCTGGGCCTTGTTTTCTGTATTGCCTTACGCTCTTCCGTTTCTTGTGTCTTTTTCTATAAAGGAGAGACCCAAGCCTCACAGTCTGCCCTCCTTTGGATGCTGAGAATTTGGATTTGAATCTCCTCAGGCAGAGGATGGAACCAAATTGGGGATTCCATATCTGGGACAGGGTTCTCAGTACATGACAAGGGGCGAGCTCTAAGAAGAGTAGGACTGCACAGTTTAGGTACATTGAGGCATTATCTGCTTGCTGTTACGGACTGAGACTGAGCTCTAGTTTCCACTTAAGTCCCACTCTAGATGCTGAGATCTTTCTTGAATTCAGTTGCAAGAGTTGATTTGTTTTTAAACATCTATTTTTTCTCAGCAAGTTGTCCTTCCCAAGCCAGCCAGGGTGAATGCCAGATTCCACATGAAATCTGAAAGAATTATTGAGCTTTAGTTTGAGGGAATTGAGCCCTGAAAAATCAGCTTTGAATTTCCTTAAAATAATGTGCTCTTTTTAATTCTTTAAGTCTAAACCTGCAAATACAAAATGATATGAGTTCATATATTATATAATGAAATGGAGATTTGTTGTATGATGGTCATTTCTAATCAGATCTTGAAAGCATTATTCTGTGGAAAATGTTTCATCCTGAAAAAAAATCCTCCAAAAAACCCAAACCCAAACCTGTAATTGGAAAGTAAACTCCAAGCATCCTGAAGTTATTATTTCCACCCTGTGAAACATCTCTTAAGAATCTCTGGCATCAAAAGATACAAACAGCTCAGCCTCCTGCTGCTGAGGAGTGTAGTGATACCTGCCTTTCAATGACAGAAAGGAAAACCTTGGCAGTAAAGTGGATGCACAGCCTGTCCAGGGGTGATCTGCTTAAAGACTTACAGTGGTTTAGAAATCCTAAAGAATCCCTTTGTCATATTAGTATGATCTGAAGGTATTTAGACTCCACCTCATCCCTCCACTGAATCTGTCTTGATGTGGGGGCCAGAACTCAGAGTATGTAAACGTGATTTGATTTCCCATAGCTAAATGGAGCAAACATGAATTAATGTCATTGTGTGATCACAAATTCTAAGCTGGCGATAGTTTCTTGGGAAGGTACACTTAGTAATCATCCACATTTAGACATTTCAGTGTGTGCACCAACAGAAAGTGCCTTTTAATATTCATAGCTACGAAGTCCATTGCTCAGTTCAGTCAAAGCTGTTCCAGTATGCAGCCTGACATCCTTGCAGATATGCAGGGTTAGGGATTTCACCTCCTTATAGCCCTTTATCCCATTAAACAAAGATACAGGGAAATTTTCTTGTTATGGCTAATGTGCTGTAGACAAGTTAGAGTTTGTCCCTGAATTGTGCAACTGAGAAATCACATATTAAGCATGATTAGATTAATGTCATTGTGCACTTAAGCTCTTTCAGATTATCGAGTTAACTTGTGGTGTTGTTGCCATACACACTCAATGTATGAGTGTTAGAGTATTCCCAAAACAGTCATATTTCAGAAATGTAATGAATCTTGTTGATAAAAGTATCACCCCCAAACTGGCATGCAGTGAACATACTCTCCTCTGATCTAGTGAGGTAAACCCATATGATGGTGGGATGCTTCAAAATCCAAGAAGTTTTACTGTACTTGGCACCTAGATGTCAGGTACATCTTTGTTCCACACTTTCTCACCTAACCTCTGCCAATCTCTGCCAAAGATCTTGACCCTGTTTCTGCGTCTATCTCTGGGGATTCCAGAGAGGTAATTGCAAAGACTTTGGGGAAGACAATACTGTCTCATGATTGCAGCATGGATTCAGATGTGCTTCTACTCAAGTGGTTCCTACTAGCTTATCTTTTAATGCAGGTAGATACACACAGTTCTGTTGTGCAAGCCCTGTCATGTTTAACTGGCACAAACACTCTTTTTCTGGACACTCTGGGTGTTGTTTGTGGTTTTGGTTTGTTATTTTTTTTTTGTTTTGTTTTGTTTTTCACAGCTGCCCTCTGTGCATCTCAGAGTTTTCCTGTTTGCAGAAGAGTTTTGTGATACAATTTAAGGCTATCAGATGGGTTCAGATATCTTATGTATTGAAACTAAATGTCTCAAACTAACATCTGAGAACACTATGAAATGTTCCTGGCTGCCCAGTTTATCTGAGCACATGTTCCTTGTGGTGATTTATTGGAAGATATTAATGAATGCCTTACTTCAGAGGTTCTCTTAATGTGAACAAACTTCTCTTTGATACAAGTCCAAACACCGCTCATTTTGTACGAGTACATTCAACCACAGAGGCTAACAAGGCATCAACTGCAGCCAGACAACTGTGACAGAATATTCCTGTTCAAGGCAGATGGAAAACACTGGTGTGCAGAAAGGCTGAGTGGTTTTAGAAGTACTCTCCAAGCACCAAGCAGTATGTGCTTTTTTTTTTAATAAACTCTTGCAATACAGAACAGTCATAACATCAGTTTAGCATTATCATATTTGAGGGACAATTGCTTGGAACCTTTGCCTGTGTTGCCAGTGACATTAAGATGGTGAAGGTGAAAGCAGTCAAGAAATTGCACACAGCATGAGCCAAAGGTCTGAAATGAGCTTCCAAAAACCCCTTAATTTTGGCTTGTTTCCAGCAAGGGAAAAGTCAGAACTGGCAAAGTCACTTTCTTTTATCAAAGGACGACTTCTTTGTCTTGGGCTTCAACAGGAAAGGCTCTGACTGCACCACCCAAGTCTTGGAAGGCAGACACAAGGACTGTGAGAATGAAGACCTCAGGCCCACTGTAGAAGATCTGGTTCGAGACCGTCTTAAGAACCTGAACATACACAAGTCCATGGGATCTGATGAAATCCATCCATGGGTCCTGAAAGAGCTGGCAAATGAAGTTGCTAAGCCACTGGCCATCATATTTAAGAGATCATGGCAGTCAGGTGAAGTTCCTGATGACTGGAAAAGGGGAAATATAACCCTCATTTTCAAGAAGGGGAAAATGGATAACCCAGGGAATTACAGACCAGTCAGTCTCACCTCTGTGCCTGGCAACATCTTGGAGCAGATTCTCCTGGAAGGCATGCTAAGGCAACATGAAAAACAACAAGGAGCAGGGTGGCAGCCAGCATGGCTTCACTAAGGGGAAATCCTGCCTGACCAATTTGGTGGCCTTCTATGATGGGGCTACAGAACTGATGGCAGTTGACGTCATCTACCTGGACTTGTGCAAAGCGTTCGACACTGTCCCACACAACATCCTTGTCTCTAAATTGGAGAGACATCAATTTGATAGGTGGGGCACTCGGTGGGTAAAGAACTGGCTGGATGGCTGCACACGAAGAGTTGTGGTCAATGGCTCAGTGTCCGGCTGGAGACCAGTGACGAATGGTGTCCCTCAGGGATCGGTGTTGGGACCAATCTTGTTCGACATCTTTGTTGCTGACATGGACAGTGGGATTGAGTGCACCCTCAGCAAGTTTGCCAATGACACCAAGCTGTGTGGTTTGGTGGATACGCTGGAGGGAAGGAATGCCATCCAGAGGGACCTTGACACGCTTGTGAGGTGGGCTGATGCCAACCTCATGAAGTTCAACCATGACAAGAGAAAGGTCCTCCACCTGGGTGGGAGCAATCCCAGGCACAGCTACAGGTCGGGCAGAGAGGAGATTCAGAGCAGCCCTATGGAGAAGCATTTGGGGGTGGTGGTCAATGACAAAATGAACATGAGCCGGCTTCAGTGTGCGCTTGCAGCCCAGAAAGCAACCGTATCCTGGGCTGCATCCAAAGGAGCGTGACCAGCAGGTCGAAGAAGGTGATCCTGCTCCTCTACTCTGCTCTCGTGAGACCTCACTGGGAGTATTGTGTGCAGTTCTGGTGTCCTCAACATGAAAAGGACATGGACCTGTTGGAACAAGTCCACAGAAGGCCACGAGGATGATCAGGGACTGGAGCATCTCCCATACAAAGACAGGCTGAGAAAAGTTGGGGCTGTTCAGCCTGGAGAAGAGAAGGCTGCGTGGAGACCTCATAGCAGCCTTCCAGTATCTGAAGGAGGCCTATAGGGATGCTGGGGAGGGACTCCTCATTAGGGACTGTAGTGACAGGACAAGGGGTAATGGGTTCAAACTTAAACAGGAGAGGTTTAGATTGGATCTAAGGAAGAAATTCTTTCCTGTTAGGGTGGTGAGGTGCTGGAATGGGTTGCCCAGGGAGGCTGTGAGTGCTCCATCCCTGGCAGCGTTCAAGGCCAGGTTGGATGAAGCTTTGGATGGCATGGTTTAGTGTGAGGTGTCCCTGCTTATAGCAGGGGGTTGGAACTGGATGATCTTAAGGTCCTTTCCAACCCTAACTATTCTATGATTTTATGACTGAATATTGAAACTGTGTCACATTGTCCCAGTGGTGCAATTGAATTAGCATTAGCAACTCTTGGAATTTCATCCTAAGCTGCAACAGGATGTGTCTTAGCAGAACTAGCTTTGGTTGTGGCAACATCCAGTGTGGCCAGGGCGAANTTGTTCCCGGGCTAAGTCAAAACACCAGCTACTAAAGAGAAGAAAAACTGACTGCAACTGCTGAACCCAGGACAACAGCTTTGTATAATTTCTCCTTGAGGTTGCGTATGTTGTCATGTAGCCTAAATAATTATATTGTAGGTGGAAAATCTAAAGTCCTTCATCAAATAGAGCATTGGGTTTCTTCCATAATAGAGAAAGGAGACATAAAGAGAATCTGGAAAGAAGAATGGAGTGCACAGAGGACAAAGAGAAAGGTAGGCAGCCTTTAAAAAAAATAAAATATAAAAGTGCAAACTCAAATGTCAGCAGTATGCATAAGGAATAAGAATAAAAAAAATACATTTTTCCTGGACTTTTCATGGGAAGTTGCATCTGGCACCTCCTAATTGCCAGTGATCAAAATACATTTCCTTATGCTTTATACTGTCTCATCATTGCAGGGTGTAATTGGGAATCTAGAGCTGGCTAAAAAATAACTGATGTGTGTTTTCCATGGCTCCCTCTAGGCAGCAGCAGTAATCCACGTATGCTTCAGGTAGTTCTTTATAGTAAAACTGAAACCAGCATTTTACATGCAGCGCAAACACAACTGCCTGTTTGTTCATGCTGCTTGATACTTCAGTGCTGTCATGCGTATGCCAGTTTACAGTGAGCAGTGGAGAAGACAGGCATTCAGACAGTGCCTCAGAATATGCAGTGAGAAGGTTTTTGTTAGAACATGTGTAACTGCTTTGATTTGATGCGTTGCAGCTTTGCCTTCACAAAAGATAGGGAGTGCTGTCACATAAGAAACAAAATCAGCTGTCATTTCAGCTGAAACTGTTCAGGTGTAAGGAGGCCAGCGTGGGTTTGGCAGTCTAGCCAGTTATCAGTGTTTGCAACAGGGAGGCTCTTGGCAGCAAAGTAGGTCGATAAAAAGTACCACAGTATATACACAAGTAACAATCCAGCAATTCCAATCACTTTGTAATGACTGTTTAGTGCGCTGTTAGATAATGTGTGGTGAATGAAATTGATACAACAGATTCAGTTCCTTAGACAAGAAAAACAGAGAACCTGAAGGAGACTCCATATCACAGCTGTGTAGTGAATAGATGAGAACCAGAATAACTGTGCTCCTCTTCTCCTAAATTAACAAAGCTTCATGGGCTTCAGCTGAATGGCACAGATGTGCAACATTAAGGATATGACTTCAGGTGACCACAAATGAAAGACTTGGCATTGCATATAGTCAGGAGCGCACAGAAAGCACCTGCTCAGAAAGAAGGGTAAGATTCAAGTTGATTAATATTAATTCTGCAGAAGTTTAAGCTCTTGGAAGGAGTAAGTTCAGGATAGCCCCAATGAGGTCCAAGTCCTGTGCTGCAGTTAATGACAGTTTGCCATGGTTTTGAATAGTTACCCAATATTTTCAGGGTGGAAAATAAGGACAAGCAGTTAAAAAAATTAGAGATTTCCACAGGATTGGTATCCTGTCTAGTCTGAGAACTTATTAATTTGAGGTACCGTGGCAATTTGGGTTCAGGGGGTAGGCAGGCTGGTTAACACTGGGTGAGTACAGATCACAGAAGAGGAGGTCATAAGTTAGTACTTGCATGGCTTCCAGCAATTCTGGTTTCAAAGTGTGCTGAGAGTCAACAAAAAATGGAAGCATGCCTTTCACCAAAATAAGCAGCTTGATTTAATCTATAATGCAATACTGTAGGCTTATAATGGTGTTAAAGACAGGATCTTTGTTTTTTTCTTTTATAAGACCTTCTCACAGTTGGTCCCTGGCAGTGTTCAAGGCCAGGTTGGACAAAGCCTTGGCTGGCATGGTTTAGTGTGAGGTGTCCCTGCTTATGGAAGGCAGGTTGGAACTAGATGATCTTAAGGTCCTTTCCAACCCTAACTATTCTATGATTCTATGAATATAGGCCCTTCAGTGATCTGAGTTTCAGCTCACAGAAGCAGCCTTTGTTTGTAACCAGCAATATGAAATGAAATTGAGTTTTAATTGGGGAGTATGTACATGGCACTTGCAGTTATGCAGTTCCCAGCTGTAATAGCTGGAAAGGGCTCTACCATTATGTTTTTCTGGACACTACTAACCCATTATAAAAGATCTGGCTATTGTATGCTCAGTTTAATTACAGTTACTCAGAGACCGTAATTCCATTAAAACCAGCATAGATATTACAAAATGAGCTTAAAATACCTACCTGAAGGTAAAGATTCACTCAGTATTCTCCATTCTCACAATAAGCCTTGCAAATAGATGAGTGAAATGACCAATGACAATCTTGAGAGAAGTCTTACAGAGCTGTTCCCTACAGTTGACTAAGAACAGGTTTGATCCTGCTGTCAAAACCAGGCACTTGGGCCACACAGGTGTTAATGAGCACAGTGGTGCAGAGCAGCTCCTACCCTGAGTAGTATGTATGTAAGCTATGGACAGGCTGTGGCCAACCAGAAATTAACAGTGTGGTTTATGTAGTGGTACTGCAGACATTCCAGAAGTCAGACAACAGCTATCACTGCAAGATGAAGAGATGCTCTTAAAACAAGTTAGAGGAGCTAGCCTTCAATTCAGAAACTCAGGGGCATAAAGTAACCTGAAGGCACAATCCACTCCTTTCCTCTCAGTGTAGATTTGAGGCATCTCAACATAGCAAGTGCTAGAAAGAAAGTCATTCTAGCCCTGTAAGAGGGGTAAGTAGGGATAGCCTTAGTAGTGAGAAAAGCAGTAATTACAGAGTGTTCAAAGTAATAAAAACATGCTCAAACAGCACTACACTCAGGTAAAGAATGGATAAGTGGGAGAAGATTTAGTACAGTCTTAAGTATCAGCCATCAAACTTGACTGGGTAGACTGGTCTTGAAAACAGATTCCAACTAAACCATCTCCTAAATAGATGTATCAGAAAGTGAGATAGTGATATTAAGCACACAAAGACAAATGTCCTAATGGTTCTTAGCCGTTATCTTGTGAGCAGATTAAAAATCAATTACATTTTCCTTTTGCCACTATAAAGGCAGTATGAAGAAGCTTCCTGCCTCACCCCCTACACCAATAACTGCAAGCTTTGTTTAGGTCAGGATGGCAGAAGCAGAAGGCATCTGTTCTGTTTTAAGCCCTGGTAGAAGTTTTAGCAATTTGCTATTAGAAACCCAGTTGATCATTTTGACTCACAAGCAGTTGGCATTTGAGAACTTCAACCTTATTTTTAAATCTATTTTTTTTAATCTCAATTATTAACCTTTATGTCCCTTTTTTAGTCATAAAAGTACCCCCAATTTTTATGCTTGGTCTCCTACTTCCCTATTTTTTTTTTTTTTTTTTTTGTTGTGGGTTTGTTTTTTTTTTTTTTTTTTTTTTTTTTTTTTTATTTT
>NDXB01022615.1:140538-210565 GCA_002631895.1 Agapornis roseicollis
TTCCCTATTTTTTTTTTTTTTTTTTAGATGAGGGTATGTTTTTTATTTGCTGATTATATATCTATATTAATTTTCCTAATTAGATAGAATATTCTCATCTACTTCCAATGTTATCATCAGAACAGTACCTTTTGACCTGTACTGATAAGATTGTGAGACAGGATGTTCAGTTGAGTGACTTGTCTAAAAGAAGCAACCACTCTGAAGGTACTTTCAGATGTCATAAAAGATAGGCTAGGGAAAAAGGATATGGAGGATACATTATCTTCTCAGTTCACTGCATGCACAGCCATCTCTGGACCAGATTGTGGCTCTCATACTGTGAAATGTCATAGCTCAGTTTGTTTGCATTCTTCTACAAGAATTTGGTTCTGCATTGTCATGGCAGGAAGGTAATCACTGACTGGGTCTTGAATGCTTGTAAGAATATGACCTATCCCTCGGCTGATTCTTTGCCCATAAGAGCCGCTACTGTTTTTGGCTGAGATTGTCTGACCTCGGTAGACTTGAGCCCGATGTTCGCAGATGCCAAACTTGCTTAGCAGGATAAACACATCTCTTCGGAAAGCTTTGGTGAAAATAGCATAAAGAAAGGGGTTGGCACAAGAATTGAGTGGGTAGAAGAGTACCAGCAAAATCTTGGAATTGGTGACAGTTATCAATGGTTTGTTCATAATGGCAGATAAAGCATGGAAAGAGATGGGAGCCATGCACAAGAAGTCAGTGAAAATCAACACAGCCATACGCTTGGCAATTTTGGTGTCTTTGTCTCCTGACTTGTACTGGGGGTTTCGCACAGTTACATAGATTTTTATGTAGCAGGCACAAATGATGACAAAAGCAATAATGTTACATATTAAAACGAAGACGACATACGCTTCAGCCAGTGTCGTTTCAGTGTCCATAGGTAAGCAGATGCTGACTTTGCTGTAACTGCTGATGCCAACCAGTGGCAAAAGGGCAAGAAGAAAGCATGAGAGCCACCCTCCCAGCATGATAACCAAGGCATGCCGAAGGCGAATCTTTCGATCTGGGCGCATGGCAAAAGTGATGGCATACCAGCGCTCCAGGGTGATCACAGTCAGAGTGTATACAGACAGTTCACTAGCAAATACCGTGAAAAAGCCAGCTGTGTTGCAGCCAGGCCCAGTCTGCCACTCTATAGCATGATTATAGTATTCTGACCTGGTGTAGAGATCCACTGAAGCAATCAGGAGGAGGTATAAACCCATGCAAAAATCAGCGAAGGCCAAATTACACATCAGAAAGCGTGGTACAGTCAGTTTATAATGGCTGGTGAGAAGGATGCAAAGGACAAAGATGTTACCTAGGATGGCCAGCAGGTTCACAAACCACACCATGATCCTCAGAAACTGATATCCCATTATATCCTCACAGGGATTAAACTCATCAGGTTCTGGAGTGCATATTACATCTTCATTGCCTCCGCAGACAGGATAGTCATAATGACTGTCAAAAGTCTGGACATCTTCTGTTTGAGGATTCTTGAGCTCTTGGCCAAACCCAACATTTCCTTTTCCATGCTCTTCCAAAAAAATGTAATAATGGGAATTTTCAGGCAAATTTGTGAACTTGGTGTTTTTGTCATAAACGGCATCAGTGTGGTCTCTGTATTCTTCTGCATAATCTTTGTAAAATGAACCTCCAAGAGCTTCGACTGATCGTCTCTTACGAAAGCTGCTGCTCTGGTTACATGTCAGGTACTCCAGAATTCTGAAAGAGTAGAGGAGGAAATCACTGCTGGCATTTGCAGTCTGACTGGAGTGCAGCGAGTAAACAAAGGGGGACACTTCAAAACCAAATCACCATGGATGAAAATGTAGCTGTAAAACCGTGATCAGGTGTGTTTCTGTTAATAGAATATATAGTGAATGGTAAGCGTGAGCATTTCTGGGCTTTTTTTTAAACTGCATTTTTCCTTTCTCTGTTGCTGTCAGCTATACCCAGTAGTAATTTGGTTTGTTCAGCATCCATAATCCCTCTTCCTTTTTGGGATCTAAATTCTCTGTACATAACAACACTTTTATCTACTGTTTCTAACTTCTTAACTAATACAGTATTACTTTCCATTTTTGCTCACAAGTCAATTTCTCCCAGAACTTCCATAATTTTAATTTCTGGTTTGTGTATTTTCTGTGGGTGCTTTAGAGCTAACTAGCAGTGTAGTGGTTGGAAATCCCATACCTCATGGTATGATGCACATGTGTTTGTAGTCAAAAATTATCCATACTTTTTACTAGGAAAAAAATTGCAGTTTAGCATCAGCTATTTTGATCACTGTGACCCACTGTCACATTACCTTTAGTAAGACTCATTTCCAGGTGTGCAGAATTGAAGGTTGCTTACAATTTGAGTTTGCATACAATTCAGTCTGAGAAATTTTTATTTCTACTAATAGATACACAGATACTTTTTTCTTTCAGTCAGTATATTGTGCTGGGCTCTTTATGTACTTTCTTTCTGTCCAAGTTTTAAATCTCTTCACTCCTCTGTTTTATTTCTGTCCTCACTTTCCCAATTTGTTGTAATTGTGAATACTACTGTCTTGCGAGTTTATTATTGAATAATTAATGTATTTATCATAGCCTATTTTTAATATACTATGCATTCCATCTACAAATACTGCAGTGCTGAAGACTGAGGCTGTATTCCTAAATCAGAGGCTGAATAAGAATAAATCCTATTAAACTTTGGAGAAATTTACAATGCATTTGCATTCTTCAGTAGAAGCCTGCTGCTTATCAAAGTTGTCCTCCCTTTCTCCCTCCTCCCCCTATGACAGCACAAGTCACTGTATTGCACCAGGACATCTGTGAATGTACTTTTTGCCTCACAAAAGCTATCCACGCCAGTTCTGATAAGAGGCTGGAAATCCTGCTGAAGTGGAGTTTGAAATATTTGTCTACAGGGTTAATCCAGAATCATCTGTTCAGATTTTTTCAATTAGAATGAGACACAAGGCTATGATTCCTCCAAAACTTCGTTTTCCAGGCCTTGCTATAGCCCATTCTGTGTTATAGCACATTACCCTTCTCTTTTTTTTTCTTTTTAATTCTGGGCTCAACAAAAGAAGAAGCTTTTGAAAAATGCCCTACACGTTGTTACATCAGAAAGACTTTCTTCTGTCAGTTTGAAATTGTAATTTCTATTTCAAAGAATGTCCTCTATACCTAAAAAAAAAGGTCATGAAAGTACCAATACATATAATTCTATGTTAATACCAAACACTGTCTTTATTTGCATACTTTAAAATGGAATATAAGGTAGTAAAACTCACCCACTGTTTTTTTTCCAGCTCTTGAACGCACAGCAGTGACTTGGATATGATAGGTCAGCTCGCATTAGCTGAAGAAATAGCTTTACAGGTGGTAATTTCTTTAAAGCCCATGTATTTTTGGCTATTAGTTCTTTGAGGCTTTCCAAACCTTTGGATGGAAGGTTAGCAACAGCTGTTCTGGAGACATCCCTAGGTAAAGGAAGAAGACGACAAGTGTGTCAGAATATCCAGCAACTGGATCAGGTTTGTTTTTTTTTTCCTTCAGATTCTCACAGCAGTTTAAGAGTTTCACAGAATTCTACAGGAAAAATCANGATGGAAGGTTAGCAACAGCTGTTCTGGAGACATCCCTAGGTAAAGGAAGAAGACGACAAGTGTGTCAGAATATCCAGCAACTGGATCAGGTTTGTTTTTTTTTCCTTCAGATTCTCACAGCAGTTTAAGAGTTTCACAGAATTCTACAGGAAAAATCAAATTGAGGAGGTAGGGGTTTCATATCACTTGGTAAGTACTGATACCATTCAAATTCAGGTAGGAGATGAATTCCTCCTGTGATATTTTTGGTGTTTTAGAGCTCTTGCATGTAATGCTTCATAGTGGAGAATATGGATGATATAGAAACAGCAGAACTTTAAAAATTGCATCTTTAAGGTGAACAAGATACAAATGACTGTGCAAAAACAAATTAAAAACAAAATTGTTTTTAAAAAATCACATCCTCCATTGGAACAGCAATTTTCCTTTAGACCTCTTTAGACTCATTTAAACCTATTGGGATACTTCAGTAGAAAGTATTGTAATTACTACAGCAATAGTTATTTGTAAAACAAAATTAAACTCTTTTATCTCAATCCATCCTGAAACACTCAGAAAATTTAGTATTATGTTGATGCTTTTTATTCTTCTGGCCCTGAGTCTACCTCAGCAGATCTGCTGATCTACCTATCAGCAGGTATGTTGCACAGTTCATGGGGGAGGTGGCTTCCTTTAGAACTGCCAGGTGAATGTCATCTGGTCCTGCTACTGTTTCTCACTCACTTTTTTCTTTAACCTAAAACCTCTTCTACTGATACTGGAAGTAAAGATGTATTTTTTCAGAGTTGTACTCCCTGAAGAAATAAGCCTCTATAAAAAGTTCTAGTGCAGGGACACTGAAGCCAGTGTCATCATGAACACCCTAGTAACAAACAATTCAGCTTTTTTTCTATGTGTTGTTTCCCATGAGTGCTGTTCTTATCCCTCTAGAAGCCTCACTCACTGGCTGGTTTATTGCAGCTAAAAGAAAATTATTAATAATTTTATGCTTTAAACAAATTGCTTCTAAAAGGTTTAGATTTACTCTGCTTTTTTCTTTTAATTTGTTTGTGTTTGTTTTTAAATTGAGTTAGAAATCGCTTCCCCTTTCTGTAGGAGGGCTTTCTTTTTTTTCTTTTTGCTAATAGTTACTTTGCATCATACATATTTATATATGTCACAACTAGTTGATTTCAACCACGTAAACTTCTTTTTTGTTGTTCTGGAGTCATTTCTGATGGGTAATATGTGTTTCTAACAAGCCCTGAACTGGCTTTTAGAAGAGTCTGAATGCTGTCTGCTGTCATTTTATCTTTTAAAGAATTACAGAATAGTTGAGCTTCCAGATCATCAGTTTTGATCTCCCTGCTGAAAGCAGGGTCAGCTGGAGCAGGTTGGTCAGAGAGCTGTGTCCTGTTGATACCTTGGTATCTTCAGGACTGGAGACTCCTCATCTTCTCCAAAAATGTGTTCCAGCATTCTATCACTCTCACAGTAAAGAAGTTTTTCCTTATGTATTCCTGTATTTCAGCTCGTGCCTGTTGCCTCTTGCACTGTCACTGGACACCAATGAGGAGACCCTGGCTCCCTCTTCCCAGATCCTCCCGTCTCTGCCTTGCCAAGTATTTATACACATTGATAAGATATCCTGACTTTTCTCCAGAATAAACATTTCCAACTCTTGACCTATACTATGACAGGTGCTCCAATCCCTTAATCCATTTAGTGGCCTTAATCAACTGCTCCTTTTTGGTTTTCACTAATTTCTTCATTTTATAGAGCTCTATTTCTGAAGCAAAACATCTTGGTAAAGTAGATCTTGGACTAGATCTTACCAAGACAAGGCTGGCCTTTCAGCAACCCCCATGGGTCTCCATCAAGTCCTCATGGTGGTGGCAGCTACCTGCAGGAAGGGAACATGGTTAAATGCTGTGTCATGAGAGGTGCAAAGATTTTTTTGGAAGGGAAATAATACTTCACAGACTAAGAGTTCTGTGAAGATGTTCTGGCACAAGTGTATGGAGAAAGATGATCCTGTTCTGTAAAATGGATTAGGATTTCTGAGAAGTCTTGACAAAATCGGACATCGAGGGCTGGTGAGGTAACTCATCTGTTACCTGACAAGGGAATAGCTCTCTTGTATCAACTAAGACAAGAAGAGAGTGGGGGAAAAGGCTAGGGACTGATGATAACTTTTCATGCCAGAGGAAGTATGGAAAATGAATTGGTATTGGAATATACACATCATTGCAGCAGAGGTCTGCAGAGGCTAGCCTAGTGCTGGTACTACTGAAATATTCATAAGCAGTCTGGAAAAAGAATGACAGTAGATGCAGTGAAGCTTGTTTCTGTCACAAAGTAATAGTGAAAGCTAAAGCTGATTGTCTAAAGAAGCAGAAGGGTCCTGCAGTACTAAGTGACAAAGCATTAAAATAATTGACATGATTCAATACTGATGAATGTAAAGTGCATTTAGGAAAAAGCAATCTTAACTGTACATAGATTACAATGGAGTTTATGTAGCGCTCTGGAAAGATCTTGGGAGTCCTGCAAATGTCAGTTCAGTGCTATTTAATAATGTTGAAGGGAAATAGAATGCTAAGAATTTTTAGGAAAGACATAGAACAGAAAAACTTCACTATGTAAATCTGACTGCATTTTAAATACTTTATGCAGTTCTATAAATACACAGTTTACAATAAGCGCATAGAAAGATACAGCAGGGATGATTGAAAGTATCAAGTTGTTTATATATGAAGTAATAAGTAGATAGGACCTTTCTCTTGGGAAAAGCTAGGACTAAAGCAGTAGTAGACTATATATGCCATGCATATTGTAAAGAAGGTGATTGAAATTATTTATTCATGTGAGATGAGTTTTGAGGAGCCTGAGAATGTGAGGCAAGAGGCTTAAAATGAGAAAAGGGATAATCTTTTCACAAAATTGCATCATTAGACTGTTACAGTCAGTGCCACGGTTCATTGTGCAGGCCAAATGACAAGGTAACAAGGACAATATCTCTTTTTGGTTTATTCACAGTTGAGTCACATTCCCATCAGAAATGACTGGGTCAGGAGGAACATCCTGGGGCACAAGGCTTGTGCCTTGGAAACAGCTGCAGAGAAGAGCCTCTCCAGGCCCTGGAGGGGATGGTGCTTCAGCAAGCAGAAGAGGGCAGCCAGCCTGGGGCTCAGGTGACAGAAACAACCATTTGGGAGCAGAAGGGAACATGTGAAGTCTGTGGCAACTCAAAGAGTGTTACCAAGTGATGTTGAAAAGTCTGAAAGAGAGGTATGTTCAGTGAGAAGAAAGGGATTGGAAGAATTAGTCATAAGACTACATCATTTTTATCTTATGGAATCCTTTGATGTCTTTTATTTATGTGTATATGGATGTGTATTTTAGCAGTTGGGTACTGCTTAGGTTTTTAAAAAAATTACTCACTTTAAATGAGAGGGGTTTGGGGGAAGATTGAGGCACATCTGCCTTGAAGTTCTAGTTGATTTAGGATTAATCGTGTTTCAGGGCTAACACTAGGTCCCATCCATGGGCCATATGAAGCACAATGGTTTGCAAGTTTGGAAGTTTCCAAAATCCCCAGTTTGGGAAGTCCCTAAACTGCCAGTATGGTGTCTGCCACCAAGAGGTCTTGTGGTGCTGTCTGTACCACTGCTATTTCAGTTGGAAAAGCCTCCCTGGAGTCTGCTGGTAATTTGTCTCCCCATGGACAATATCTTCTTAGTTACCCTACGTAGGCCCACATTTTGTTAGCAACAAACTGTGTGTCAACTGGTCACAAGAAAGTGTGGGATTGAGAGGTATTTTTCTACCTCACAATTCCAATCTTGATGATTATCTATTCAGAATCTACTTCAAGCAGCATAGCACCTGTCTTCAAACTAGAAAGCATAGGATTGAAAAGGTTTTAAATAATAATTACTAATCTTCAGAGCAGCATTAATCCAATTTGCTGGAGTTTGCTGGACTACAGCATCTGTGTCTTCATTCAAACAGAAGATTCATGGTCCTAAGTGATTTCCTTGTTCCATGTCATTGTACCATCAGTCTTAATTTTGAGCTGCTCATTAAAAATGGGAACTATCTGCAGTTATGTGAGCCTCATTAATATTGTTAACTAATATACTTAAATACAGCAATGTTTACATTGCACAGAAAAGTGTCTTGCTACTACTGCTAAGCTATAGCTGGCATACTTAAACACAAGAGAATGGGCAAGGGGTCTGATAGACTTGTCAAGAGGATCTGTCTCAAATTGAAAAGACTATAAAAGAGGTTAGGCAGGTAACTGATAAAATGAATAGTAGTAAGTCATGAGAACTGGATGGTTTCCACCAAGAAATTCTGAAGCATCTCAAGGAAGCGGTAGTTGATTTGGTGAAAGAGGTGTGTAACCTTCGGCTTAGCTCCATGCAGGAAGGCAGCACACGAGCCACTAACTAATAAGATAGACCTGGGGGAAGTCAACATGTAAAGGGCTTCTGTAAAAACAAGTCCTGCCTTACAAACCTTTCTGAGTGTTGTCAGTAACATCTCCTCAGGGTCTCTTTGGACTTTCACAAGGCCTTTGACAAAAGACGCTGATTTGGAAGCCTGTCAGTCACACTACTTGTGGGAGACATCAGATGTTCAGGATTGTGGTAAAGCACTAACAAAATTCATTTCCAGCCTAGACCCAGACCAGACTTCAGCATTTAAGACGCCATGGTCTAGAGCTCACTCAGATGTTGGAAGTGGTGTGCCTGCAGTAGTGTAGCGCTCTACACTGTGGAGCGTAACAGCAACTGAAGTGCACTCAACCACTTTTTGCATTGTGGCTTGTTAGCTATATTATTTTTTTCCTCATGTGTTTCTCATAAATCTCATGTAATGATTCTAGGCTGTTGCTTGCCTTATATAAAATTTACATGCTAGATTTAATGTTGCAGAGACATTGGAGAGCTCCAGATGAAAGTGGGAATAAAACATATCTTACTTTTTAAGAGATGTTGTTTTCTGAACCAACTGTATACATGATACAAATGTTGAACATATTTGGCTGCTCAGATTTGATTTTTATTCTTGTGGGTGGTTATTTTTTGGTCAAATTCTTCATTGCTTCTATGGAGGCAGAAGTTCAGAACTAGATATGAGGGATAATAGCTTTGTCAGTAATCTTTTTTTAACAGCTGGAAACCTGGAATTGTACTGTGAAATCAAGTAATGATAATTTAAGAGATATTTGAGAAAATGAGACTAAATGCATCACAGTATCACTGGCAATTTTTACCTAATCATGAATACATTTGAGTACTGCAATGCTATAGTAGTTAAAAAAAGCATAAAGTATGTAATAGTTGGGTTTAGACTATCTACAAAAGGACTCTTTAAATCTACTAATTTGCATTGTTTGATTATCAGAATGCAGAATACTTCTGTGGCTTGAAGACTTTTGTGTTCGGTGGCAGCAACAGAACGGAACCTCCTAAGGTAGGACCCATTCCTAGACTGGGAGATGATGCTTTAAAGAGCACTTCTGCTTTTTAAAGATAATTAGTTACTCACATGTATCTTGTGTGACTATTACTAATGTTTTGAAACTGGCCTGTATGTTTTGCAAAAGCTAATTGAATAATGAGCATGATTGTATTTTTGTTGTACTCTGTTGAGCTTGTACTCTAGGCAGCACCACTTGTTGGATCACTTAGTAAATCATGTCCACTGAGTTACTGAATCCTTGCCAAGATTTCATTTCCAGATGAAGAGCAATGTACTGCCATTATATTGTTAAAATGTTTTTCTAAAGCGAGTGTTCTATGTATACATCCACATATGTTGCAAAGCAATCAGAATTACTGGCATATGTTTTCCTCTATTCAGTGATCACACTTCCCTCTTCCTCTGCTATTTTAAATTGCAAATTTAGAAACAAAACTATCAGCTGACTTTTAAATCCCTACTTAAATATACCATCTAACTAGATGGCCTAAGAACATGGCCAAACCCCCACAACATAGTTTTTAATCACTGTTGATTTACTGTTAATTACATGCTATTTTATGCCTTCTGCCTTTGAGAAGCAATACCTCTCTCTGTAATGTCACTATAGTACCATCTCTCTCTAACTATAAATATTGTTAACCATGGAGGTATATCATTCTGATGGGAGATGGGTAACTGGCTGTTCAGGCTGCAAATGTAGAACATGTCCTGAGATCGACAATCAATGGCAGCTGGGCTAGCACAATAATTAGGAAAGATTAGAAAAACTGCTAGTCATTTGAGAAACCTTATTCGAGAGCACAGTGAGAAAGAAGTTCTTTACAGTTACATATGCATGTCCTAGGAAGTCACCTCTATCCCCTAAAACAAGCTGTTTCATATAGCTCACACACCTTAAAGCTAAGCCGTTGCAGAATGAGCTTACATGGCAACATTATTATAGCATATGATTACCCCACAACCCTTTGTAAGATGCTATAAATTGTTCACTTGTTCAGCATAACAACATAACCGATGCTTTAAATACCCACCATAACTCCAAGAGTCAAAATCTGTGCTGCTGAAAGCTTTTACCTCCCTTAGACTTCAGATCCTGAGTGCTTTGTTTTCTGCAACTCCTAGAAAGGAGCTTTTTTAACCCGTTGTACCACCAGTAGCCTTAGAGTGAAGACATGCAGTGAGCCGTATGAGACTGTTACAGCTAAAGCCAGGACAGAGACCACAAATGAAACAGGAGAGTGCATCTTGCTTCAGGACTGTGTATTTACTGTGACTCAGTAGTATTGTGATGGAAATATGGTGTCCAGGTAAAGTTATGTCAACTGAAAGATGTCTTTCTGACCAGGAACACAATGAGAGAGGGTTTCTCTGGTGCCATGTGCAGAGCTAAGAAAAAGGTCTTATTAGCCAAATACTAACGAAAAAGGCTTACTCAGCACCAACACAGCCTCTGTTGCAATTCTCCAGCAATGGCTCTCTTACTTCACTGGTAGGTGGCCTGAGCCCTCCTTAAAGCAGAAGTAATGGAAATGAAAATGATCCAGCTAGCAGGGAGGAAGAGGTGCGACAGCCACCTCAAAGTCTCCCTGAGCAGGAAGTTTAACAGCCCTTTTGTGAGCTTTTTCAGGTTTCCCTACTGATCTCTTGCCTTCTGCTTCCAGAACACCTTCTTTTGCTCTGTGTGTATGGCCAGTTCTCCTGATGGTGGACCAGGGCCTTGACTGTACTTTTCTTATCCAGATTGTATAACTTTGAAGTCATGGTCAGTGAACACTACCTTCTCACTGCTGTCTCGGATCTGGCCATTCAAGGCACAACTCAGGTTTAACCCTCAGGTGATTCAGTGATATGAATTAAATCACGCATATTAGTCATGAACCCTATAAGGACCCTATGATTCCTTCTGTGACCAATACACTCTTATTCTGATATCGATGTGTTGTTTTCTTCAAGGGCAGAAAGTAAAACTGATTTTTACATGAAGTGAGCACTGCCAGCACCACCTGATTTTGGCAGTGGAGCAGGAACTCAGTTCCCTGCTTCAGTTGTCCCTCTCAGTCCTATACACTATGTTACGTGCTAGATGATGAGTCAGGGAAGTTCTTAAAGTTTTTCATTTAATTCTGTATTGTGATTCCTAATTTTAGTGAATTGTTCTTTGGAGGACTATAAAATCAGACTGAAAGTCAAACTGCATGAGAAAGAAGAAAAGACAGCACTAGAGGTAACTTTATTCTGTCTGAAATTACTTTTTATCTCTGTTTCAATTTCCTGTATATGTTTGCTACTAGAGGCCTTAGTTCGTGTTACAATTGTACTGCAATTGTACAGTCATAAGACAGATTGTAGTACAGAACCTTTCCAAAGAAAAATTGGTAGGAACAGTATTTCCAATCTAAGATGCAAGCATTTCTTAAATCAGTTTCCTAAAGCACACACAGCATTTGTTGCTGATACTCTTGTATCATGCATGTAATTCCCATCTCTGGTGCTCTGCTGCTAGTAGTGGTTGGAAAGAAAGCTCAACCTCAAATAGTAGCATTTTTAGAGCTATCTCTGTTTAATTTTCTCCTACTCACAGTAGAGTCGGTCCACTGTGCACTCCCAGAAATGCGTTGTCATTGATAACTTCCAGGTATTTGTTCTTGTGCAGATAGCTGCAGAAACAAACAAAACACAGTGATTTGGAAATAGTTATCTGTAGGTTGAAGATCATCTTCAGTTAGTTGCCTAAACAGATTTACAAAAGCAGTATGCATAAGGACCATCCTATCCCAACAACATATTGAAACATAATCAGTCACTGCATTTTCTGTGTACTCAAGGAACAAAATACAGGTTTGCTTTTTTGAAAATAAATTAAATCCCTCATCAAATAATAAAAAATTAAATAGGCAAAAAAAAAAATAGACAAAATTAAATAGACAAAAAAGGCAAATACATATCATACACATAAGGACATGTGAATGTAAACTGTATCTTCAGGTAAATATTTGTGTGGATGAGGTTAAATAGATGGGTTTGCTTTTATCAGAATGAGGTGTGGGAAATTACATGATATAGGAATGCTTAATCAACAAACATGAAAATAATGCCCTGCTTGTTTAGAGGTTGATAATAAGTTTTAAGTACTTTAAAGTCTCCATGGCCTCGTGGAGGCTGCCATATACAAATCAAAGTTAAGAATTAAGGTTTTTTATAAAAGCAGCAAGATAGGGAGTGAGAAGGAGGACAAACCTGAAGGAAAAAATTACACACGTTCTGTAACATTTAGATACAGAAAAAAAAATCTGAAGTCCCGGGAGAACTGTGAACAATTTCCTGAGTGGCCAACACTTTCCTGAAAGATGGAATGCTGCAAATTTCTCCTATGATTACATAATTAGTGTAATCAAGGGCAAACATTAATTACCATCACTCTGGAAAATGACATATAAGGAAGCGTGGATTCAGGAAATCGGGAATTTACAGTTGAGTTAAAGGTAGATAATTAAAGACAAGCAGTGCAAGGCCGCTGAACACTCAAAAAATTAACATAATCCAAGTGGAACAGTCAATGTTAGATTCAGTTCTGTGGTTTTGGATTTAAAAGTGACTGATCTATAATGAATATTGATTTATTTATTTATTTATTTATTTTTATTACTCTTTACCATGGTCTGAAACTGCTGTTTGAGACTTATAAATACATGGATTATTACTGCAGGTAATTCAGTTCAGGCTATGAATTTCTATCTGAGACTTTTGTTCTCAGTGGCCTAATAGAATTTATGGGCTTTCTGGAAAGACTTGGGAGAAATAATTTTACTTCAATAGTTTCACAATTGCAGGTCTACAAAGAAAGAGCATAAATTAAACAACCTCCAGGAGCAGTAGAAGCCCAGGTGTCATGATCATGCTTTTCTGATAGAGTGAGTGTGGACATATGGCTCTGAGCAGATTTTATGACATTCTGTGAAGAGCAGACATGCACAGCACATGATGGAATGGAAAATTAAGCATTCTTTTTATGCATACAATGCAAGCTTGTGTGTATTAGTTGGGTATATTTGACATAGAAATTAAAAATGTGGGTTTGGAACAACTGTTCAGCTAAAAAGTACTTTTCAAAACATAGCAGGCATATTAATTTCCTTGACGAGGTGGTTCCTCCTTGTTAGCCAGGGAGGAGGAGGACTGCAGTTATAAGCAGCTAGGTCTTCTAAGCACGCAGGAATACGTTGAATTAGCTGAGCAATGAAGAGAGTGAAGATTAGGTTGCAGTATATACATACATACATATACATATATGTGTGTTTGTATATGTACGTGTGGATACTCTAATTCCCTAAGACAGCAATTTAACCTTAGGTAGTGTTTTTACTTACTTAGTCAACTTCTGTCAGAATGTTTACAAGAGAAATGACCTGCAGGCATCAAGCCCAGTTATGTTTGTTAACATAATTGAGACGGAACTTGAAATATTGTGTTGAGATTAAGAATAATCTATTAATTATAGTAGTTCCTGGAGGAGGATGGAGAATCATGGAGCTCTCTCAGCTGAGGGGCACTACATAAGCAAGGAGATAAAACAATCCAAGAATTTTGCTTCTGTACTATAATGAGAAAGGATCTCTGAGAGAAGTTTAAAGCAAGGCAGCAAAGGGGAATGTACAGCTGTAGAAATGCAATGCAACCTTTTAAGGCAGAGAACACAGACCATTGCCAGGGAAAGCTGTCAAGGGGAATATATGTTCCGCTTGATGAAATGATGGCAAAATTATCAGTGCTATAAAGCCTTTCCTAGGACCATGATGCTTGGACAGAAAAGTCTCATGGCACCTGATATTAAATGGGCTCTGTAACTGTAACTTGGTAATGCATCTATGCAGCCTGCTGAATTATGAAACACAGGTTAAAAAAAGGTAGCACAGGCAATAGAGATAGGTTGGTAAATGAGCAGTGTTAAGGATTTATTGTATTTTTTTTCTTCACCATTGTTTATCCTGACTTTGAGCAAAATCAGACATTATAAGCGATCCCTGAGAGTGTATACTGAAGCAAATACATAATTTTTTACAGTTTACTTTTGTAATTAGATTTTGAGATTGCACTTTTCCTATTTTAGTAATTTAGACAGCTCTGTAAAACCTCATCATATAAATTTTGCCATTGACTGGATATATGTTTTTAAAAATGTTCTTTCCTCACCAATTTTCTTACAGAAATAAACATTGGTGCAGAAGCACCATTTTGCAGAAGTCTGCAGGAGTGATGCAGTTCACTGCTCTTAATGATGTGTTAGATTGAGGGATTCGGGTTTCAGATGAACACTGGTTTTTTTTACTTCCCTACCTTTACAAAATATATACAGTAATACTGTGGTTTGCATATTTATTAGGTAGTAGTGCCATTATTCAGTATGATGATAGAAACCATTTATGCAGGGTTCCACTGCTATATCTGCATTGATTGTTTTGATATCCTTAAATTACACAGGTCTTCTAAGACTGCAAGCGTGGTAGAAAGGCACACTGCATAGCAGAAGGCAGCCTCTGAGATTCCCAAAATGTCTTCTGATGTATGGATGGAACATAGGGTCTTTGAAAAATTTGTCAAAAGTGAATTATTGGTTTTGATTATTTTCCTTTCTTACTTTTTTCCTCCTTGATGTTATCGTTCAAAACCCATTAAAATTTCTTTCCCTCACTCTTTTAATTTCTTTTTACTCCAGTTGCATCAGATCCAAAGGACCTGGGATCAGACCCAGGGAAAAAGAGGTACCTTCTTCACTGTACAGTGGTAGATAAACAGGAGTTCAAATTAGAAATGTCAAAATACAGAAAAAGAAATACTTGCCTTTTGCATTAACTTAATGATGCTGCTGGAAACAACAAATCTCCAAGCCTGCACTTAGCAAAATTACACCTTATCTTGGCATATGGTAACCAAACTACTTCAGAAAATTAGTTTAGAAATTTCAGTGTAGTTTATCAAACAGATAAAGGTTTTACCACTGATGTTCAGCTCCCTGGTTTACCTTGTAAATCTGGAGTAGTGCTCTGCTGCAGGTAAATGAGATATGATTTCATTAGGAGAAAACTCTTTGTTGTTATAAACCACTTTAATGGCTGGTAGATAAAGCCCTGAAAGTAAGCTTTGTTATAGTTTCTCTTTTGATTTGGGGTTTTTGTTTGGTTTGGTTTGTTCAGGTTATTTTGGTTTGTTTATTTGGTTATTTTGGTTTGTTGATTAATTTAGAATCATAGAATAGTTAGGGTTGGAAAGGACCTTAAGATCATCTAGTTCCAACCCCTCTGCCATGGGTAGGGACGCATAGAATATCTTAATTTGGAAATGATCCATAAGGCTCATTGAGTCCAACTCCCTGCTTCTTAAGAGTGTCACCCAAATGCTCCTTGAACTCTGACAGGGTTGGTGCCATGACAGTTTCCTGGGGAGCCTCTTCCAGTGACTGACGACCCTCTCAGTGACCACCCTCTCATCCTCTTCTCCTAATGTCCCATCTGAACTTCCCCTGCTGCAGCTCCATTCGATCTCCTCTTGTCCCATTGCTGGACACCAGAGAGAGGAGATCAGCACCTCCCTCTCTGCTGACCCTCTTAATGAAGTTGTAGACTGCCATGAGGTTAATTCTCAGCCTGCTCTTCTCCACAGTTAAGTGATCTCAGCTGCTCCTTGTAAATCTTGCCCTCGATGATTTCACCATCTTGGTCGCCCTCCTCTGGACACACACTAACAGTTTGATGTCCTGAGGCACCCAAAACTGCACACAGTGCTCGAGGTGTCACCGCACCAGTGCAGTGCAGGGTGGGACAATCATCTCCCTCGAGGTCGGCTAGCAATGCTGTGTTTGATGCACCTCAGGACACAGTTGGCCCTTTTGGCTGCCAGGACACACCACTGACTCACATTCAACTTGCCATCAACCCAAACCCCCAGATCTTTCGTCAGTGCTGCTCTCCAGCCTCTTGTTCTCAGTTTGCATGTGTAAGCAGGATTACCCCATTCCAGGTGCAGAATATGACATTTACTCTTATAAGAGCATCTCAGGATGCTCTTATAGAATTTAAGCCCAATTTAAAATGAAGTATTGAAAATAATTTTATCTATTCTCATGCCTCTCTGTTTAATTTAAGAACTCATGATGAAGAAACCTCTTCACTCATGAGATGATTGCTAGTCAGGCTCTTCAGCAAAGCCTCTGTAGGGCCAGAGTAAGTTCTGCCAAAGTGAACGGAGCCTCTGGAATTGAGATGTTTTCTGTGTTAATGGTTGAGGCAGATGATTTTGGGTATGGTACAAAGGATATTGACTCACTAAGTATTAGTTTCCAGAAACTATAATAAGAAGGTGAATGGAAAGTTGAAATGGTTACTTTGGGGTTTTGAGATGTCCACCTTTCATTCCTCATGCAAGTGACCAGTTCTTCTGAATTGCCTCCAACACCATACACCACACACCACTCTTTTTTGTAGATAGAAATTTCTGTGAAAGGGCTGCTACCATTATCAGTGCTACACTTAACGAAACAAACGTTGTGTAAGTAAACCAGCATAATTATCTCCCAAATTGTCTTAGAAATGTTGCTGATCAAAAGAAATTTTATTGTAGCTTCAAACCAGAACAAAACACTGTAATTACCTGCCATGATTTGATTCCTGAGCTCTAAATATACATCCCAAATGAAAGTACACTGCAAAAGGCATTAGGTGCTAATGTTTTCATTGCTGGCTGGAATTATTATCCTCTTTTTGTTCCTTAGAAATAATTAGAATAAGATATATATTTAAGAGCTTACAACAAGCACAGAGAGTTGGGGTTTGTTTTGTTTTTTTTTTTTTTTTCTTCCTGAAAGAAAAAAATTGTCTGTTACTTACATGGCATCCAGATTTGTCCCATTAAAAGCATGGCCTTGGATGCTGGTAAAACCATTATTGTAGAGTTTGCTACAAGAGAAGGAAAAAAACCCAAAGTGTATTTTTGGTTGCTTCAGCACCAGAATACCTAACATTGTATGGATCATTTCTCTCAGCAACAGCACATTTATGGATGGGTTAATTTTAAATTTCTTGATGAAGCAGCAATTATTGCGCAAGGTCAGACAAATGCCCCGCAGCATTCTTGAATGTAGCTGAATAAGAGCACCATGTGGCAGGTGTGCCATCCTCTACTGCTTTTTACAGCAAAGATACAACTAGGCTAAAACACACTGCTATAACTTTCTTACCCTCAAACTAAACCCAAGGAAACAAAATTCTGCTAGGACTGATTAAGGAAGGCTAATAGCAAAATAGCTTGTTATTTTCTATCAGGCCTGCCTGACTTTTTACAAATCATTCTTTTGCTCCCTTAGAATTCCTCCTAGTTCATGTCACAGAATTATTTAGGTAGGAAAAGACTTTTCAGGTATTCGTTTTCATTCCCCTCCACCTTTTCCTGTAGTTAATGAGTATGGCTTGCATAACTGAACTTTATTTAACAATTTTTCAAATATGACTCCTCTGAAATTTGCCACCCATTAGCCTTCATGGTATGTGCCACTTAGGCTGCAAAAAAGTTGGACACAATTCTAATCATCCTTTAGCTTTACAGAAGGAGAAGTCTACAACCTTTTCCCATTGATTTTTCTCCAATATAACCATTTGCTGACATTAGGCTCATACAAAAGCAAAACCACTTTGGTTAAGCCAGTTTAAAGAAAAGCAGTAGAGCTGATTCAGATCATTGTTAAAGTAAAGGGTTTAGGCAAATTAGATTATGGATACTAGTTGTCTATGGTGTTTCTCTGTTACAAACTACTAGAGTAGGACAAGGATTATTTGGGGGTTTTAAAACATTTTACCATATGCTTGAGAGAGGTAATTGTCTTGCAACTTAAACTGGAAGAACTTACAGAGTTAGAGATTCATTACAAAGCCCATGGAAAGCATTTGCAGGCACTGAAGTCATGAAAGGATTATCTGCAATTTCACTAAAAAAGGAAACAAAACATCACAATCAAACATCTGCCCAGCAGAGCTCCTCCAGAACAATTTTATTGTAATTGTTCTCTGCCTTAATAAATAAAATCATAGAATAACTTGTTTAGTTTATCTTAGGTCAGAAGATACATGTGGGATTGTAGCAGTTGTGTATTGTGTGCTCTGGCTGATTCAAGAGAAATGCACTTGTGTGTCTATGTCTTTCATCCAGGCCCAATGTATAGTGCTATGTGGCCTATCATTTTCCAGGCTTGCACTAATGATGATTGAAATATAGCTGGAGAAGAGCTTTGTCAGACATATTTCATGTTTTTCTCCAAAACAGAAACCTTCACTGTAGGCTTTCTTGGGATCTAAGGATGGTAATGTTTTAACCATCCATGGGGACAGATGCTTACAGTAAAAAGTTCACATCAGATGAGTAGATTTTGGTGAGATCTGGAAATGCTTTGAGTCCAGTATTAAAAATACCACTGAAAGAGAGAAGAAACAAAGAATTATACATACTGGATTACTAAACAACAACAACTAATGTATTTAAAACATTCAACAGTGCAGGACAATTATTTCATTCTCCCTATTGTCAATAAATTGATTTATAATCAATTGTCCAAAATATAAGGATGTGAGTACAATTAGTACAATTAAAAAATCAAAATATCAGATTTATGATAAATTATAGTGTCTAAAAAATGGAAATGCAGAATAATAAGAGCTGAGCATATTTACAGAGTGAAGTAGTCTATGAGGTGAGAAAAGAACCTGATAACTCTGGATTCACTTGAGAGATTCAGACAGTAGTCTGGACCCCAAAATCCACTATCTTTCATTGAGGCTAAGAGCTTTAAAGGGGAAGATATTTTTAAATGTAAATACAATTAATGTCCCTTATTTCTGAATTCCTGTAGAGTGGAAACAAGAAAATATAGTTCTTGATTTTTAAAACTGTTATCCTGGAATGAAATTATTTAAACTTCTTTCTTTATATTGCTTTCAGATCTATAGCGGAAACATTTCCTTCTCACCAGTACCCCCACAACAGTCTTACTATGACCCCCATTTTTAAAGTCTTCTAAACATTACTCAATCACAGAAGATACTCTTTCTCATCTCTCTTTCCTATGCTATAATTTTAGAATTTCATGGTTTGGTTACTCTGTGCTGCTCTTTAGAAACGTCATGGGAATACAGAAAATTCTTCAGGATTTCTTTCTGCCATAGATTACATTAAATCAAGTGTCTATAGATGGTCTTTCACATTTAGCTGACAGGTATGCTTTAAACCCCTGTGTAAATATATAGTAAATAGAAAGGACGTGTATATCTCTGCTGTGTCCCTTCTTCCCAATATTCCCTACAAAAAAAATACACCTACCATAAGAAGAAAACTAGCTGTGGAATTTTACCATGGAGACCCTAGTGTATTTCAGACATTTAATGCATGAGAAGAGTGGCAAAATTATTGATGAACTGTGCACACATTTTCCTTTCTTGCAAACATAGTCTGAGTTCCAACCCCCACCTTAGCTCGCTTTCTCTCATTGAAATAAAGCATCAGGGAAAAACACTGCAATCAGTTCCAAAATGAAATGCAAAGAAATAAAACTGCTATAGTGTAGTCATCTGTGAGGCTTAAGTGCCAACTCATTACAGGTGCTAAATACTTACAGATATTTCAGAAGTGGGAGGTTCTTAAAGGCATCTGGATCTATGTAATCCAAGTTTCTAAGATTTCGAATTTCACTGTAAAAACCAGAGGAACATCACCACATTGGTTGTTAATATTTAATTATTTATTGTAACAGAAATCAGCAATGTTAAAATGAAATTTCAGGGACTCGATTCCTGCAATGAGCTTTTGTACTGGCCAGCACTAGCTCAAGACCACTATGCATGCTGAGTACTCTTACAGTGATGAATTATGTGCATGTTAAACCGATGTAATTAATAGTTATACTACTGCAATTACAGTGCTGTATTAAAATATTCTTTATGTCTGTTAGCTACTTTGAACAGTACTGTTTCTGTATGTAAAAGAAGTCTTCTCAATGTCTTTTGCTTCTCTGAAATTAATTTATTCTATAGCTATCACACTCCCAACAGTGGTATTTGCTCAGCTTTAACTGACATGCTTTTCCATCACTGACTACATTTAAAATGCTGGACTCATGAGGCCCCTGGTTAGATAGTAGGCCAAATATTCCAGGGAAAGACAGTCTTCAGATCAGCCTTCAGCCTGGAAAAGGATAATGCATCAGAGTACCATAAAGTCATAAGGTTTTGGCTTGTTGCTATTCATAGTATTCTGCATGAATGATTTGGATGAGGGTATTGAAAGTAAGAATTCAAAATCTGCAGCACAATTGAAAGCACAAAATGGTGCAGTGAGATTCAATCAGATTCTGATTTATTAAGTAACTAGGCCATGAGAGGGCATGTGCTGTTTAACAAAGGCAAATGAAAAACTGATTAATCTGGGAATAAAAGATTTAGAACTGCCAGATGAGACCTTTGGCACTGTAGTCAGAGAAAAGCTTAAATAATGTGAATGAAGAAATGAATATGATTCGACTGAACATTGGAGAAAAGATTTATGTCCCTGCTGTTTGATTTCCTTGAATTGGTAATGCTGTGATTATGGAAGAATTATGCTTTAATATATACTGTATTTATATTTGCATTGGTGAATTGGAACAATCGAAACCCACAGATTTAGAAAGTTAGGGTTCCTTTCAAAAGCAACTCTAGGAAAACTATTAGTAGCGTTAGCCGCCTAAAATGCAGATAAAGCCAAAGAGCGTACTTAAAAATACCTAGTAAGCTAGTTCCAAGGTATCTAAGTGTCTGTGTCTCTGAAAGCTGATTTTCAGTGACTTTTGAAGTGGAACTTTGATACACCCTACAGATACAACTTAATTGTAGAATACAGTGCTTAAATTCTGCATCCAAAAGTGGTGTAATGATTCTAAGTCATTCTGGGAATGAAGTGCTTTAAACATATAAGGAAACCTAAGACGATAGGCATATTTGTTGACCATTGATGCAGAAAGGCAAAAGGTGCCCTGAATAAATATTTCACTTCTCAGCCCTAACTAAAATTACTTAGATATACTTGTAAGAAAAAAGGATGTTGCTACCTAAGTACAAGGTAACAGAATTATTTGTGACATGTTTGCAAAATTATTCAAAGTTATTTTACAAACTATTGAGCTTCTGCTTTATTTTTAAAAGTACATAAACCAATTAAGAATTGGCAGATATGCAGAGAAAGTCACTTTTTTTTGATAGAAAGTCCCACATCAAGACTAACAAATAACTATGAACATATGTTTAGTTAAAAAGATATAAATATTTAGCTCAAAATCCAAATTAATATATAACGAAACTAATAATAATTATTCAGATATTAGTCTAGTGAATTAATTACTGAGATGTAATTTCACTAGATAACTTCTAGAAAGGTTAATAAGCTACTTAGCATCCTATATAAATTTAGTAACATTTTGAAAGGCACATTTGCTTAAGTGGTGTATGAATTTCATTTACCTGACCTATCCTTCATGTCTACTTTGCAATATCGACATACCCCTGGGTTTGTCCAAGCCCAGAATCCAGAAATACCAAATCTGTCCATAGAGTCCCATTATAATCACATTATGCTGAGATACCTCTGAAGACTAGGGATATCCAGGTCAGCAGTTCTGAAATACTTCAGATCAGGCCTTTTTTGGAGGGACCCATCTCTACCTTCTTAGACTTACTAAGCTATAGCTTCATTGGCTTCTCTCACTTGTATATATACTCCCATTTATTTTCCCCCTACAGCCAAACTATTTTCATCTGCCTGTGCCTGTCAAGCCTTTGCATTGCTAGTGCCAGAAAACTGGCTCAGGCTCCTGACAGTCTTGTTTATTTCCCTGCCTCCAGACCGCAGCTTTCAACAAGATTTTTGTGCATGACACAAAATTTCAGTGCCTTGAAATTCCCTGCAGGTATACAGCAGTCCCCCCGATCTCTTCAGTCTCCCTCTCCAGTTGCACCTCAGATATTTCCATTGTATCATGTCTCCTTTCTGTAACACCATGTCCCACAGCCTGGCTCTGCAAGCTGTCCAAGCCAGGGAGCTGCAGCCCTGGCCTGAAGGCTGGCAAAGCTGCCCTGGCCCTTAGCTCCACCTCTCTGCAGAGATGAGAGTGGTCCCCCACCAGCTCTCCAAATGATGTCACATATATGAGGGCAAGTCACTTGAACCATAACCTTTGGCCCTGTTCCCAAATGCTGAGAGGGCTTTCCATGTAGTTGCACAAGAGAGTTTTTGAAGTGAGGATGAAACGGGAGTAGGGAGAGATCTCAAAGGAATATGAGCAGAGACACAGAGAAGGGGGAAAGAGTGAATTTGTCTGGGGTTCCTTCCACAGGAATGGTTTTCTGAGAAACAATGACCTAATTACAAAGGCTTTTTATTTAGTGTAATGCTACCAAGCTGCAGCTCCACTAGTAAGACAAGTACACAGAGACATTGAGTGCTAATGGGATACTTTCACAAGTGTATCTGGAAAAAACAAATACGTAGTATTTCCTAGTTGTAAGTTTATTTCAACTTGCCATCCAGCTCATAATGTAGTCCCACATAATTTTCACTGCACTTTCTTACACTTCTGTCAGAGGATACAGGAAAGCAAGGGATCCAAAAAGATGTAGGGGAAGAAAGCACAAGTCAAAGAAAAAGAGACTGACTCCACAATACGCAGAAAGGAAATGGGAAAAGGAATATTCAGCTACAAAGGAGGCAGGAAGGATAACTCAAACATCAATATATACATAGAGAGATAGAGATAGATGTTATTTCCACACATCCACAAATTTATTTTATCACTATATTCATTTATTTATTTACAATACTTACATATGAGTGACTTTACTTAAACTGTTGAAGGAATGGGCCTCCAGACTCTGAAGTGTTTCATCTATGGAGATGTAGCTAAACACCATCAAACAGGAAAAGAAAGAAATCTCAGGTCATGGCAAACCATCATTAACGCCTGTCATACTATTTTATTTCTCTCATCCAACTGCCATGACATTTCTAGATACATAGACAGTGTCTTAGGAAAGAACTTTTAACAGGATTTTGATTTTGACTGATGCCTGAGATGCACAGTATACTGCAGAATACTGTTAAATCAAAAAACCACAACCGTGCTATTAAGCAGCAAAAGCAAACATCTATATTTCACATTTCAGTATCAGATTTCTTTCCTTCTCCCCACTTAAAATTACCTTGGAGTTCTCTATGGGGATCTACCCCTCAGGTAAATTGGCATATTTATCTGTATCGAGTTATTAAAAAGGAAGGAAAGAAGTGAAGATGGTCCTTGGGCCATCATTGCAAACAACTGTTGCAATTTCTCTAGAGAGAAACATCATCAGAGCAACCTTTGATGTTGCTGAGAAAAAAACCCAATGTGTATTGACATTAATCTAGAGAGAAACTCTAGCCTTACAGTGTATGTCATAAAGGATGTAAGGAGTAAAATGGCTCAGAAGCAAAACCAGACACCAGGCTTGAGAAATACTTGCACACAGTTTAGACTGAGTATTTTTTGAACCACCAGTGATCTTCTGAAACATGAGAAAATAGTTCTAGAGTCGCTCCAACATCATTAGGAGGATGATAATACTGGAACTCTCTCTTCAAAATATCTCTTTATTTTTAAAATTTATTAATGTTGGAATAACATTTAAAAGATGCATTCCTGTATTTTAATAACTTTTCTGATAATATTTTATATTTATAAGCTATAGATATTTTAAATTGAGTGCCCTCTTTGTATTTATCATTAATATTAAAATATTTAAGTACTTTTGGTACTCTTGATCAGTTATTTACTCAATCTAGTTTTTAATGTTTTGTGTGGTTACACACACCCTAAGCAACCTCATCATTATTAAATTGAGTAGAATCAATTACAGATGTCAAAACCAAATAAAACATAATAATAAATAGAAATAATGTATCATACGCCTCATTTCCTTTTTAATTCTATTTTTCCAATGACAGTATTAGAAGTAATAATAGTAAATAGCAAATTGAAATATGACCATTTAATTTAAGAGAGTGTTTTATTACAATCAATGATGGATCAGATTTTTCTTTTGGTGGAAATTTTAAAGATGACAGATGTTTATTTCTTTCAATTGATATTAAAAAATATTTAATATGCTTTAAATAATTGGGAAGAATACTTTGTGACCAGCAAATGCACTAAAAGCCTGCAGATGACTAATACCACTAACTTTTCCTAGGGAACTGAAGTCCCTTGCTTTTACAAAGCTATTTACTTGTTCCAAAAAGAAAGAAGATAATAAAAGAGGGATACAATAAAGTATTTCCAGTCTGTACCTCGGTGATGGAGTATTGCACATGTAGATGTTTATGTGAGATGTTTTAATTTTGTTTTCCTGTAAGCAATAAATGTCTATTGCGCAGGAAACTGGAGTTTCAGTCTCAAAAGAAAATTATTACATTTTAACATACCAAAAGACAGAAGAAAAAAGTTGTTCTGTGTAGCAAACAGCTGTATATAAACTACCTTGACAGAATATTAAAGAAAAAATGCATAATAAACAAACACTGCATCCTCCTACTGGGGCTGGGAAAGAGGGAGTACTCTTCATGTGCTCCTTGATCAAAATGGATCACCTTATATCAGGCAGGAAAGTGTTTTTTTTTCTCACATATGAGAAAGTCTCAGAAGAGTGGCAATGGAGATTCTGCCTCCCATCCCTTACCCCTACAGCCACCATGACCCTTCCCACTACACTGCATGTCACACTTTTACTATACTGCCTGGCTCGGGACTGATGAACTTACAGTTTCATAACTTTGAGCTGTGGGACAAAAGTGGGGAGGAAACAGTTTATTTTCTTTGTGTGTTGACCTCCACTCTTCTGCTTCATTATCAGATGTATTTATGTATATTAATTAAACCACATAATCGCTAATGACAGGGACATGAGTAGTTTACTTGCTTTAGTATAATCTAGGTAAACACCCAAACCCTACACAAATACATTCGAAATGACTTGAGACAAGAATGTCAAACATAAACATGTATTAATGTTGCATAAGCATTTACTTCTAAGTGTTCCGAGTGAATCTAAAAACCTTTGGGGTCTAGTTAATTAACACATAATACAACATGTTAAATGTAAGAAATAAAAATCATAGCAATCAATCAGAACTGGAAGGAGTTACATCAGAAGAAGAGGGAAAGCGTCTTTAAATGCCCATTTTGAAGGCATGTTACGATTCAGCACCCCCTCTCCCTACTCGCTGTGTTTAATTTGCAGGATTTCAAAATGCCTTCAACACCCATTGCAAATACAGTCATAGCTTAAACACCAAACGTACAGCTTTAGAGAAAGTCTGCTTGCAGATAAGACTTTAATTGACACTGCCCATTCAGAAAGAGCCTGAGAGCACAGGACTTGAAGTAGGTCTGCATGTGGCAATAAATGCAAGGCTTTTACAAATCCATAAATATTACCATTTGAGAATTTTAAAATCTAAAGTGTGTCTAAGTGGTAGGGTAGCAAAGGTGCAAGAATATTTTCATTTCAGAAGATTATACACAAAGAATTTTGGAGAAGGAAAGTGATTTTAAATTACAGAGCTAAAAGAATAATATCAGAAACAGAACTTACATCCTAGAGATGTTGGGGAGATTGGAAAAAGCATTGCTTGGAATTGTTCTTAGACGAGTCTCCATAAACCTCCTATAAAAATAAAAGTTTGTCAGTTAATATCCTTTGGTAAGTACAAACTGATATTAAAAGTCCCACACAACTCCAGCTCTGCTCCAACACTTCTATTCTTCTCTTTTCCCAGTGTTTCCATCTTTGCCTCATTCCTATTCCTGTTTCCTTATGTGGCTTGGTTTGCTGGTGTGTTCCATCAATTTAAATTACAACCTTCCACATCATCTCTCCTAGGAACTCAGCCTTCAGTGGTAATGATGGATCTTCCAAAGCTCCAGAGCATGATCAGCAAATATATTTTCCTGTTGAGGTAAATGAAGTATTCAGAGTTTAAACATACTTTTAATGATTTCAGGCTCCATAAAGATGCCACATCCTTTATTCTGAGAAAAAAATTCAGGTATTCCAGCAAAAATTGTATTAGAGCAATTGCATGCTATCTACACAGAATTCTCCATATATTTTGTAATAAGGACAATATTCTTCCTCCCTAAACTTCTGATGTGGGGATGGCATGTACATTGCTATTTTTTAGCTTAAGCCCATTTAAAGATGCTCTTCAAGAGAGAAAAGAATAATGTATTTTACCTATCTGCAAGGGGTTTCAGAAAACCAGGCAATATTTAAGGGAGATAGATACTTTTCAACAGCAAAGTTCTTAATGGAATGAATCCTTAGCAAACTGACTCCTCCAAAAAACTTTGGAAATGCTTTGGAAAAATAGCCTATAATATCTTACAGTTACACCTTCTCATTGCTGGGTGAGGCGATCTTTTGTTTTCCAGTACATCTGGGAATATACTTATATAATTTTTAGTCAATGAGTAGTCTGAAGAATAACCAAGAACAAATGATAAGCTTTTCCTGTAGCTTCTCTTTAAGAATAGTTCAATAGCTTCTCTTTAAGAATAGTTCAATAGTTAATAAACAAATTAGTATGATTTCTTCATTCTGTGATTCTGTGATTATAGTAATTACATTTGGTTTACAGAGACTAAAATATTAAAAATTCCATCTTGAGTAAAAATATAAATTAAGACACCATACACTACTGTCACAGAGAAGGCTCTGTCTACTTCCCAAGTAGACATATACTTGTTATATACTCCATATACTTGTTACAAGAATGAGCAAGGAGAACCTAAACTTCCATTTTTCCAACAGTGGATTGATGTTTCTCCTGACTTCAATCCACCCAGCTCCCACCCCCATCAAACCCCCAACAACGGGAATGCCAGTTGGTTCAGAGGTATACTTGCCTATTGCCCTGCACCTGTAGCACCTTGCCACCCATGCCAGTCATCTTCCATCCCTCCTCCACTTCATGCTACTGCTTCTTTCTATTATGACAGTCCTAGACAAAGCATTTGTGAAAAACAGCTGTTTAGTCCAGCCAAGCCAGCTGATCTTGCTGTTGTGTTTCAACATCTGTCTGTATTTCCAGGCCTTTGAGACAGCTGACACTAGTACTAAACTTATCACTTATGCATAATGCCATGTTCTAGAAAAGCAAAAATTTAAACACCATCTTAAGTCTCTTCTTGACCTCCTGCTCTTATGTCAGATATTCATCCCTCTCCATTTTTGTCAGATGAGCAGAGTCAAACCCATCATTCTTGAGCTACGTATGGGCTAAGTAAGCTCACATTAATCTTTTATTGACACTCTTGAAATTTACACCCATCAGAAAAGCCTGGAAATTCTGGATAGTATTTATGAACCTATTATATCTAAGTTGCTGTATTATGAAATGACTCTGCATCTATCAGTTTCTAGACAAGGCTCCTGATATGTCAAGAACAGACAGAATGAAGAAATGTAGACTTAAAGGCTATATTTTGAGTGAATGACTTTTAAATGTATTATATGGGCTGTAAGTGGGAGTATGATCTTTCTTCCTATCTATATGCTAGAGCTTAAACATACACCAACATTCTGCAAATATGACTAAAAAAACATATGGGTTACAGGATGTGTTTATAAGCATGCTCAAAGGAATGAGAGACAGAAAAGTATAAGTAGAAAGAAATCTTAGGCAGAAGAAGGGAAGAAACAGCCCGTTTCAAGATTAAAACTCGGTTGTGGGTTTTAATCAAAGTTTGTCAGTAAAGCTAAGACTTCAGGTTTATGTAATACACCTACTACATAAACAACTTACCAAAAACATGTAGGATGTATTCACAGAGTATTTGACGTTTGTTAGCTGCCATTCTTTAACTACTTGCTGTCTTAACAGACCACCTGAGTTCAAAGTCAGTGATTATGCAGACAGTAAACTGGAGTGAATGCAACAGGCCTGGAGCCAGGGCCAGACTTTAAAGCTAACCTTTGTGCAGAACCACCCACAAAGCTCCCGTTCCCTCTGAGTTTTACAACTGGGGCTGATGCATTGTTGCTGTTTTAAGCTATCTCCTAAATCAGTGTAAAACTTTGCAGAAAAAAATCAGTGCTTCATTTTCTGTTTGCCAAGTGTGAGTCTGTGGGGAATTACTGGTTGGGGGCCATGAGTGTGTAGAAGGCTGTGGGATGGACAGTAATTCTTAGGAGTGGGAAGAAGAGAAGCTGAAGTCTATGATGGATCAAAAATGAGAGTAATTTAAATAGACTAGTTATAGTTTAGCCCAGTCTAACTGCATTTAAAGATCACAAGCTTACCAGCTGTCTTAAAAGTCCAGTATTCAGCCAACCACTGTATCTTCATGAAGAAAGTAAGCTTTTTCAGAAAAAAGGAAAAAAATTCACTGGGCAAATACACGTTATTTTTCCAAGTGAGAAAAAATGTAGCTATAAGCACGTATTAAATAGGCTCACTTAATATCATTTATATTAAGGCAAATACAACATACATGAAAATGTTCAATACCATTTAATGAAAAAACTGCAGCTGTGCTACCCTGAGTACTACCATTTTCTACTTTCATTTTCCTCATTCAGATTATAAACTCTATTAAATCCAGAAAAAAATTTCAATCTTCCTTCCATAAAATCTTTCAAAAAAAAAAAAAAAAAAACCAAAAAAAAAAAAAGACTTTTTCAGATCACTTTGTTTTTCTGGACTTGAAGATTATTCCCCCAATTTTCTGTTGGGGTAATTGGTACCATGAAAAACAAGTTGAGAAGAGATGCATTAAGCCTGAAATTTTCCCTGCTGTGCCAAAGAGCCATAANAAAGTCTGAGGTCATGTTCATTGCAAACATGCTAGCAATATTTGCAAAGATAAAAAAGAACACAAATCACATTTTTGCTAAATGAAACGTTTTTAAAATGGCAGGAAAATGTTTCAGAAAAACATTTCAGGTCTCATAGGGTGACATTTAGTTTGCATTTCTTAGTTTCATAGGTCAGAAAGTTGGTTTGAAGCTTTTAAAACTCTGTTTTGATACTTGCACCAAAAGTTTAGCCTCTATGTTCCTGAAAGACTCTACATTTCGTGTATCAAGAAAATGAAACCTGAACTACTGATGAGAAACTTATTAGACTGCTTGTGCAGAACTTAACTTTTTGCTTTCCTCTGCCCCAAACAGCTGTCAACCAGGAATGTAAAAGTTTCTTCCTCAAAAAATCAAGTACTACAGACACTCACCTAACTGTGAGTTGTTACTTTAAAGACAAGATTAGGCAGTTTAGGCCAGGCATAAGACAGTAAAAATAGAATCAGCCCTGTAAACTGAGCAAGTAGCATTAATTGCGTTGCAAATAGTGACGTTAATTGCCCTTAGTATATTCTGTTGTAACACAGTAAGTTTTTCTTATTTAGACTGCACTTTAAAAAAATTCTATAAATAGTAATTGATTAAAATACACAATTTACAGGTGGCTTAAAACAAGGCATAAATAATAATAATATAAACAATTTCACAAAAATGTTCCACTAATAAGCAAAGCCATAATTACCTCTCAGAAGCCAGGAGTTTTTCACTTCCCCTTGTGCATTTAAATCAGAATTACAGCATAGCTGATTTGTTTTTCATTGAATGCTAAATACAGTTAGAGACAAGTACCACGGAGTTAAAGAAAAGTTCAGGTGAAACTGTTCATAATCCTAGTTTTCTTCCAACTGCACATATGCACAAGAATAGAATCTGGCCTATGACTTACAGAAGTGATATAGAGCATATAAGGATGTTTGGTAGGTATTTCATTTCTTACAGGTCACCATTTTCAAACACATGATATTGATGAATATCAGAACTATGTAGCAACCAGGAACAGAGAAACACCAAGAGGTGTAGAGGCTATTTCACTTGACAGTGGCTACTTCATTTCTATTGCTGCCTTGTGTTAAAGCAAAAAAAGTCCAGGTGAAAATGTAGGATTTATACATTCCCTTCTATTACACCTTTTCATCTGATAACTGGCACTAACAGCATCCATAATGTAGCCAAAATACTATTAGAGTGAGAACTTACAGATGTAAATGTGAAAATCTAAAGAAGCTCTTTGGCTTGCTTATTAAATCACTTGGAAGCTTTATTTCTCATTGCAGATAAATTCTGACTCAGCACTGAAGTTCTTAAAATAGCATGAAGGCATAAGTAATGTGTTATATAATATTTATGAAAACCACTGGTCTTTTAAAAAGATTTTTACAACTACTCTTAGTTACAAGCTTCTCAGGACTTTGGGATTTGTTGTGGGGTTTTGGAGGATTTGTTTGCTTTCCAAGCCTGAGATTCTGCTCATCAAGACAGGGCAGCAGCACAAGGTTGTCTTTCCTATCTGTCACCTGTGAGAGGGTGGCAGGAGGGAACATTCCTTCTCTGAAGAGCACTGACCATGACTTCTCCCCTCTCCATTCTCAGTCTCAATGGTTCCACTGTCCCTTCTCATGAACCACTGCTGCACCCAGACACTCAGAAATGGTCAGTAACAGGGGTCCTGACCTCATGCTCCAGCAATAGGCAGAGAAGGAAAACTTTCTCACTCAGCTGCAGCCCCTCTGCAGCAACCCCTGCAGCTACTTCAAGTTCCGAAATAAGGAAGCAAAAAAGCATCTACTAGGCCATTCTGGCACTGAGTGAACATTATCTTTTAGCAGGAGCTGGAGGCAAATAGTGAAAAAAACATGTGAAACCAACATTTTTCCCAAACATGAATGGTTTCAGATTTTCTATATTGAAAATACAGAAAGATGTGTATATATATATATATATATATGTATGATTTTAACAACATCCTCAGCAGTAACTGTGTTGTTGTTTCAGTAAGATCTACTAGGGAATATATATTTTACATACTTAGCCTCTTTATTTTAAAAGATTTTTAAAATATCTGTCTACAAAACATAACAAATAAATGGGGATCATCCAAAGAATTTCAGATTAAAATGACATGATTTGTAATTTAAATTGTGGCAACAATAGCTACAGGTATTTTAATGAACTACTGCCCACAAAGACAGGGTGGGAGGACACAACGATGACAATTGGCTATATTCAAAACTAAGTAAGAACTTTTACATATTAATATTTCTGAGAAAATTGTAACAAGCATTGACCTTCCAGCTTTTACAATAACCACAACAGCTGAGATAATGGCTAGGTAAACAATTATTGACACATTAACTTCTAGGATTTTGTATCCAACTAAACTCAACACAACTAAGCCTTTTTTATTATTATTATTCTGAAATAAAAGAATTATAGTCTTTCAGTTTTGCAAAAAATAGCTATAAAAAAAGACATTTCACATAGTAAAGTGCATACTGAGCTTACCAGAAGATGATTACCACCTAGTGTCTAATGCTAGTATTACCAACAAGTAGAAGCCAAGGAAAGACTGACAGCAAAATAACTCTAAAGGTAGAAAACTGTTTCTGACTATGCTAGAAAACTACATAGCTACTTTCCTATAATTAACTAGCAGTCCAAAATAATAACATAGTGTATACATCAAAACTGGCCCAACCCTGAGAAATTAAAGACATACTAGATCCTTTCAAAATGAAAGTGTGAAGGTCAGCATTTGGGATGACTCTGTATTAAAATTAAGTTCTTAGCACTAACATATCCTCTTCCTACAAACTGAGGTGCATATGGACACTGTCAGACTGACAGGCAAGAAATCAGGTTGGTTACTTGCTAATTTATAGCAAACATAAAACACCAAGCCACAATGCTTGGAGCTTATTCTTGTTCAATTGTAATCACCCAGTGCTTCTTGCTGGAATCTGAGTAAAAAATGAAGAATTTACAGGAACCACTGGCCCTATTCAATGTTACCTTCTATTTACCAGTAAAACAGTATGTTTATAATATTGTTTAACAGATTTCTACACCAACAGGACTAAAGAAAGCATGACATTTAAAGTCAGAGGTATTTAATCCTAAATAGCTGAGATGGGCTGTGAAATATTGAACTAAAACCCCAACAAAACAGGAATGAGTGACAGCAGGGGACCAGGCAGACTACTGAATATCAAAATAATAATTTTTGAACATTGAATACAACTTGGTTTCTATTGCTTATCAGTCATCATGTCAGTAGCATTTCTTGTATATTTGTAACATTTAAATTTCCTGTCTCCTGGCACGGAAAACCAGCAGGTGTTGGGAACTATACAAGTGCAAAAAGCTGTAAACATTCTATGATTCCCATTCCCAGTAGAAACAAGTATTACTTCAGTATGCTTTAACTACGCACATAACTTGCTCAACAGAAAAGCAGGGGGACTGCAAATAGTTCTTTTGTTGATGCTAAGAAGAGGTTCACTTAAATGAAAATACAACACATTGTCACAAAAGGCACTGGTAATATGGCAGGGGAAACTAATTTTTACCCTTTCTTTGTCTGTAGAAATGACTAGTTTTGATCAACTTAATAGCAAAAAAAAAATTGGTTTACACCAGACTTAAAACCCCAGACTTAAAACCTTCTATTTTTGGAGAAGATTTCGACAGTCATTTAACAGACTGCTTCTGTAAGTGTTACACACCACAGAATCTTGAATTGCTACTGCAGTCAGTTTTCATTACTTCGTTTTCTTTTGACATTAAATTTCCAACCCATTACACTTCAGAAGCACACAACAGCCTTCTCTTGAACTGAGAAACAGAACTTACTGACAGAACTGTAAAAGGGAAGAAAAATATCAAATTTTACAAAATACTGTAACTACAAAGCAATTGTGTAGCAAAATGTAGAGAGTAGAAAAAGTAGTTTGTTTCGCTCAAGGCCTCATTCCAACACCAAGTCAATGGGAAACAATAATGACCAGGATTTTGCAAAATCCAGTGCTACAGACTCAGGTAGAAGCGATGATAGATCCTACAGTAAATTCATTACCATTTAAATTATATGGATAATGAGCTTCTGACTCATGCTAAAATAAGACTAGTTCTCTATTCATCTGAAGACAGTGAGCCTGATCAGTCTGGATCTAAACAAAGCACCCTAGAGTAATTTTATGGAAATCGTTTAAGCTTGTTTTGAAATAAAAACAAAAGTACCAAAGTATACAGCAATTATCTCTAGTGTGTATATATATATATATATATTTCCTTATATGCATATAATGAAAAACAACCTTTTAAATAGCAATCTTTAAAACACAAGATTAAGTCACACAACACAGTAAATTTAAGCTATTTTTTCTCATGGATACGGAGATACTTAAAAATACAGTTTGAAGAGCCAGTAAAGGTAATATAATGTAACACTATAACCTAGCATAGAATCATAGAATAGTTTGGGTTGGAAGGGACCTTTAAAGATCATCTTGTCCACCCACCCCCCGCAATAAGCAGGGACATCTTCAATGACATCAGATTGCTCAGAGCTCCATCCAACTGAACGTTGAATGTTTCCAGGGATGTGGCATCTACCACTTCTCTGGGCAGCCTGTTCTAGTGTTTCAACACCCTCATCATAAAAAAAATTCTTTCTTACATCAAGTCTAAATCTTACTCACAAGCTTTCAACCTGCTTGTGGCTATTTTTCAGAGACAGCATGTTAACTGTACAATTGTGTGTAATTCAGTAAAGACTTAAACTACGTCGATGGCACAATATGAAAACCCAAGCTTATCTGTCAGTCACAGGTTGTAAGATAGACCATAAAGAGATTGCTTCTGCTCTGACCTCTTATGCCTGTCACTCCTATTTTTTTCCTTTCTTCTGTACATTTCACTGGATACCTAGCTTTATGTGCATAATGACAAAAATTTCTGGACTTCAGACTACCAAAGACTTCAACCTTATATTTTTCAGTAGAAATAGCGCAATTTTCTCTTCTGGCTTTGCCTCTTAGCCCTGGTATCTAAGAGAAAGTCCCATGGATGAAAGAGTATTTCATGCCTAGATTTCTTTCTGACAACTACTAGTAAAAATAATACTTTCCCAAAGCACTGGCCTACCTGGCAGTATGTACTGCATCTGCTGACCACCTTTCCAAACAGCCCATTATCTTGCTCCAAGTGCACTTGAGGAGCGTGTACTCCAAAGATGACAGAGAAGAGCTGTGTTTCTGAAATGAAGCCAAAAATCTGTAAATAGCTGCCTGAAAGATCAAATGGGACCATAAAATTTCAGAAAGCAGCAATCAGAGGAGGTTCACTTCTTTCAGGGAAAGAAGAGTAAGAACATGGTGTAATTGCTGGCTACTATTGTTTCTAATCAGAAGACCACTAAGTGCCTGTAATTGCTGCCAGCTGCTCAGCAGAGGGTAGAAAAGGCAGGCTGAATGCTAGGAATTATTTAGACAGAAATATAGGATAAAATAAAGACAATTGTCTTGCCACTAGTTGTGTATATATAGCACCTGCAAAAGAACGGTTAAAAGCACAGAAGGACTTGCATACAAAAAATAACTACACAGCAGCCACCAGCCTGTGTTTCTCCAGATCCTCCTTTTTACCTTACTGGTAGATGTACATAATGTTTGCCTTTTTCAGACACCTCTCTCGATCACCATGATATTTCAATGATGATAGAATGGCCTCACAATGACATCAAGCAGCTTCCATATCACTCTTATGTGCATCCCATCTGGACTTGTACATTTCTCTGTACAGTACGCTTCTTTTGGTTTTGGCTGGGATAGAGTTAATTTTCTTCATAGTAGCTAGTATAAGGCTATCTTTCAGGGTTGTGCTGGAAACAGTGTTGATAAACCAGGGGTGTTTTAAGCTGTATTACCCACCAGCCAGCAGGCTGAGGCTGCACAAGCAATTGGGAAGAGATACACCTGGGACAGCTGACTCCAACTGACCAAAGGGATATTCCACATCATATGGCATCATGGTCAGCATATAAAGAAGGGGGAAGAAAAAGGAAGGTGGGCATGTTGAGAGTTATGGTGCTTTGGCTTCCTAAGTAACTACTATGTGATGTAGCCTTGCTGTCCTGGAGATGGGTGAACACCTGCCTGCTGATGGTGAGTGCTGAATGAATTCCTTGTTTTGCTTTGCTTGTGTGCACAGCTTTTCTTTACCTATTAAACTGTCTTGATCTCAGCCTATGAGTTTTCTCACTTTTACTTTTCTGATTCTCTCCCCCATAGCATCAAGGGAAAGTGAGTAAGTGGCTGTATGTGTCTTGGTTGCCAGCTGGGGTTAAACCATTATAATCCTTTTTGGAGCATAACATGGGGCTTGAAGGTTTTGAGATAATGACAGATTAGATTGGAATGTGCTAGATCAAATTTATAGCTCTTATTGCTCTTTAGGTTTTAATTGACAGGCTTCTCTGCTTGCCATGAGCCTTGCTTGCTTTACTGTGTATTAGTCTATTGCTTGTTAGTAGCTGCTTTTTGCTTTTGCTGCTTGTACTGTTTATCATCTTACTCAGCAGTGCCTGAGAATGTTTTGATAACAGCAACAGGGATGCACCTGAGCTGGCAGGTGGCCAGGCCATCACTGCTGTTTCTATGCTGCTGTATTCGGCAGGCTGGAATGCGAGTGTTCCAATTGAAGGGACTGTGACCTGTGGGTGAGTCCATGTGGGAGCAGAATGCCTCACAGCATCTATGGCCGTGAAGAAGTCCACACCAGAGCAAGTACATGCTGAAACAACTGTGGCTGTGGCTATGTCTGTGCCATAGCAGGTATACCTCCATGCTGGAGAAATACACCTCAAAGCATCAGTGGCTGTGCATGGGGTCATGCTGGAGCACCTTAAAATGAGTGGATCTGGAGAAGCCCAAAACAGAGCAGGTACACTCTGGAGGGACTTCAGCTATGAGTAATCCATGTTGGATCAGCTATCTGCTCTTGGTCAATGCTCAGGACAGGATCTTGGATGAAATGGAGCTTTCTTTATGACCCAGTACAATAAATTTTAAGTTTTATGCTCCTGGACATTCTAAAGAGTTAGTACACATACTTGTCCCCCAGGAACTAATGAAGTTAGCTGCTTTCAACTCAGACCCATCAGTAAGAAAGGAGATGCCCACCAAAATAGTTTAAAAGACTTTATGTTAAAAAATGCAGTTTTTTCCTTATCCATTTAATTAGGGGTTTTCCACAAACTGTAATATAAACTAGGACTATATGAAATATAATTTTCCTGCAGAACCTCTCTGAGTGGTGAAATTCTTCTCCGTCCACAAGGGCTGATGCAACTTGGAGAAAAGGAAAGTCTCTGTCACAACAATAAGGTGAACAAAGGTTAAAAAAATGAAAGTCTAGATCTTAACATAGCATTAGAAAAATAATTCAATTTCTTCAGTTACAAATTAAAAACTATTCAAGGGCTTCCTCAGAAGCAATTTTCATTGCAATGCTTTGTCATACCTGAACATGACCGTATGCATTCAACCGAGGAGGAAACGGTTCTGATGGCAGTTTTGAAATTTGTGTAGCCCAGAAGAAAACGTTTGTTTCTGATATAACTCTGAACATGTGTATCTATACTGATTATGAAATTACAACTCTGAGCAACAGCATTACCTTTTTTCTGGTGGCCAAGAACAAAAATTGGTACCACAGATCCAAAGAGGAGAATCTTGCCCTTTTCCTCCAAAATGATGTCTTCATTTTCTACCTAACTTTCTTTCCTCTATTTGCATATGGTTACAGCATCTTTTCAAGTTTTTTTGTGTTGATTTTCTTGATTTCTCTATCAGTCTGACACATGGATTAAAAAGTTGTTGCAGTGCAGAGGCCAGACTCCCAGACTGTAAATGTTTCAGCAGGTCCTGTTTGCACTACAGACTACTTGAACCATGTCCTTTTAAAGAACTCTTTGTATGTTTATTTGGGAATAAGGAGGGAATTTGATTAAAATATCACTAGCTGAGCAAGGACTATAGAACAGCATGGTTTTAGTTACTAATTTTCTTTACATTTCAAACGTAAATGAAGAAATTTCCTGCTGTTCCATTTGAATAAAAAAGTGATATCTAGTTCTGTGAGACAAAGAAAGTCTGAGCTCATATGTGGCAGAAAGGAAACAGGATTTAAAAACCTCAAAGGTCTTTATAAACAGTCAGAGATACTTTAAATTTAGAAAGATCTCTGAAACCAAACGTTTTTGTACATATAACAAACACTGACAGTGCACAAGGAAATGTAAAGAAACATTCATAATAATACTGTTAAGTCCTTCACAAAAGGACTTTTAGAAATAAAACTACGCAGGAGGTTGCTTCAAATCTGCTTGAATTTCTACTGAAAACACACATGAACAGTAATTTTGCGTTCATATTTGTTTAGCTTAAATGTCTTTCATTATAAATCACAACAGTGGCAAAGCTCTACCTTAGGGAAAAAACACAACCCTATTCCAGAAATGTGCATAAATTATATATGTTATTATATATTATATAGCTTTCTACTGCCTTACAGATGCCCATGTTTGTCTTTATTTGTATGCAGTCATATGTTACTTTTGCAGGCAAGAACCATTAATGTTCTGTCCCTGGACAATGCCCACAGTTATAGGATTTTGGTCCATATATTACAGTAATATAGACAATGGATGAAATAGTGAATGTAATTTGAGTGATTTTTCCTATTTGAGGAGTGTAAGGAATGAGCTGGAATTGACTTGTGGTGATGTCAGTGCAAGTTAAATACAGGTAAGCATGAGAAGTGCAACTGTTACACAAATGGATGTTCAGACCCTTTCTTTTAACAGGGGATTCAGATCAGTACTAAAAATCCAGTGTCAGTCTTTCAAAGACTTCTTTCTCTGCCTGTCAGATTGGCTAAAATCCTCAGTAATGGACCAGGGAAACTAACAAATACTGGTACAGAAACCTGGTCAACATCTGTGACATTTTTCTTAACAGTAACAAAAGCAATACTGTACCAGCTGGTATTTCAGATCATACAGCACTTCAGGTTTAGAATATTAGACAAAATGCCAAAGACGGCAAACATGGTACTGCAATACTGTGCTAAGGCTTGTAATACACAAGTAAATAGATATATGTCTTGCATCTGATAAAAGAGAACACATTCAGCAGTTTCTGAGGTAGTATGCGTGTTTTTATCATTACTTAGATCTCCCCTAAGAAATAGCTCTCACTATTGTTTTCTAGCATGTATAAATGTTTATGTAAGGATTTTACATATTAAAACAAGTTTATCTCCTCCCGAAGGGGACACTTCAATATACAAGGAGAATCTTTCTTAGGGGCAAAAACAAGAAGTCTAGTTCATTTCCAAGATTGTGACAGTTTAGATAAATACAGTCCACATAAATTATTGATTAAAAATAGGAAGCAAATGAGAAGACTAAATGAATCGGAGAAAAAATTAGGCTGTTTAATATACATTCATAAAAAAGGGGATTCACAGTAACGTCAAAATGCTTACTTATGCTAGAAAGTTATTCCTGACATTTGTTTTGAAAATGGGACTTCAAAAGTCAATTCAGATGTTTCTGATTCCTTCAAAGAACTAACATGTCTGTGAGGCAAGATTTCCCTTTATGAAAACCATAGAATCATTCAGATTGCAAAGGAACTTTAAAATGATCAATCATAAAACTAATACTGCCAAGTCCACCACTAAACCATGTTCCTAAGCACCATGGCTACACATCTTTTAAATACCCCCAGGGTATTCTGTCCAATGAGTGGAAATTTTAAGACATTATGCCTACAATGGAGACATAGCATAAAATTCAGGTACTGTAAATAGTACTTGAATAGAATCGTAGAATGGTTTAAGTCGGAAAAGACCTTTAAGATCATTGAATCCAATTATAAACCTAACACTGCCAAGTCCACCATTAAGCCGTGTCCCTCAGTCCTACATCTGCACCTTTAAATAGCTCCAGGGAGGGTGACTCAAACACTTTCCTGAGCAGCTTGTTCTGATGCTTGACAACCCTTTCAGTGAAAAAAAATTTCCTAATATCCAGTCTAAACCTTCCCTGGCACAATTTGAAGCCATTTCCTCTTGTCCTATTGCTACTCACCCGGGAGAAGAGACCAATACCCCCCTCAATCCACCCCCCTTTCAGGTAGTTGTAGAGAGTGATCAGGTCTCCCTTGAGCATCCTTTTCTCTAGACTAACCAACCCCAATTCTCTGAGCTGCTCCTCCTAGACTTATTCTCCACACCCTTTCACCAGCTTTGTTGCCCTTCTCTGGGCCCACTCCAGCACCTCAATGTCTCTCTTGTTGTGAGGGGTCCAGAACTGAGCAGTTCCCTGAGGAACACCACTTGTGGCTGGCCACCAACTGGATTTAGCTCCATTCACCACCACATTTTGGGCCCATTCATCCAGCCAGTTCTTTACCCAGCAAAGGGTACTCCATCCAAGTGTGAGCACAGTACACCCGGCCCAACCAGATAGATTCCTTTGTATTTTTCACAATCTTCCAAAGAAGACAGACTTAGCGCCATTCAGTTCCCAAGGTGTTCCCTGAAGTACTTTTTTTAAAGTAATTATGCTATACTTGTGACCTTTCATTCTGTTGTCATCACAGTTGTTTGAAGTTGTAAATTACATACATAATTACAGTGGGTAATGCAGCAATTTAATTTTTTAATATATTTTGAACTCTTAGAGAAGTATTATCTGGTTCATGGTATTTAATTCTACTCAAGTTTTCAATTTGTTTTAAACAAGCTTCCGTTTGCTAGTTTTTCAGACTTACCCTCCTTTTTGTTTTAAAGACTATACTGAGCTTTTATAATATTACAAGTTTGTTTTGTACAAAATATTTTTTCCACTGGATTACTTTAAATTTCCAAAAATCTCCTCATTTATGCATGACTTCCATTTTCTGAAGGATGCCCTAGTAGCTTCCTTCAGTTGTCTATTTAACCATGTCAGTATTTTGCCTGTTCTTTTAGACTCTCGGTACTTCATCATTAAAATAGGGATAATAATTTTGTGCTTATGTTGCAGGGTTATTTCTGAAGATGTATTTATGAGGCTCCATACCTAATTCTGAAGCAATTAAGATTATAAAAACATGATGACAAAATTACCTGAAGTCAGAATATCTCTGAATTTCAGACATTTCCTATTTGGGGAAAATATTTTAAATCAGTTTAATTTATATTCGATCTAAAGTAAAGGCATAATCTCCTTCAGCTCTACTTGTACGTCCTGTGAACTCAAAGTACTCTAAACATCTCATAAAGCATATAAAACATGTCCATGCCAGTGAAGCTGTCATTACAAGTAAAACTGTTCAGTCCATACATATTTTGTTCTCTAGTTCAAAACTCAGCACTCACAACTCTGACCTCAGGAGATGCTGCCTTCTGTACAATATTAAATATATTGGTTTTAGGCAGCAGATGAGAGTGCTTTGAGTAATATGTGTGGGAGGGAACACAGGAAACTAATGCTGGCTTTCTGTAGAAGGTATCAGGAGGAGATGAGAATATTGTCAACAAGCTGAAGTGACATAAAAGTGACCTGAACAAATTGTGTCTGCAGCTGCTGATGGGAGGACAATGTGGCATTTTGAACAACAAAAATGAGTTCTTGCATTATCTGTTAAATGTGTGGAACTCATTGCCAAAGGATATTATGGATGCTGAAATGGGATCAAGAGACAACTAAATAAGGCACAAACAAGAAATGTAGAGACACAGAAGAGCAATCCTTTAAGGGCTGCTACAATGACAAAACCACACCTAGTTTAGAAACTTCCTGTAGGTAAAAATAATGGAAAGTGAAATGGAAACGAAGAGTACCACATATGACCTCTATATGTAAATACCTAAGGGAAATTATAAGAAGGGAAATCCTGGAGACAGGGTACTGCATTAAATGAATTCCCTTGGGCTGATTTGCTATGGCTGTTCTTAAGTGGTATAAGACTTAAACAAGGGTATTAAGGATATGGGGGATGGGCAGTGGAGCTGACATTTTGGTAAGCATTTGCAGGTGATGCGGAGCACAAATATGAAAGGAGAATTTAATTAGCTTTATTGTCAAAGGAAAAATAATTAAAACAACTAGTAATAGATTCGTAAAATGAAAAGCATTGGGAAATGTGTTGAGCTGATGCTAGGATAGTGATACCATCTGAATATTTCATCACAATGATTCAAGCATTATAATGTAATTATATCTTTGGACAAAAATTCAGTAGGGTTTTGGTGTAAGTAATTCCTCACAGCTATTAACCCCCAACTTCCTACTGGATCTGCCTGCACTGAAAAGCCAGGATTAACCTTGGCATATCCGACCAAACATGGAGAAGATTATAGCAGCAACTGTTGCTCTGCTCCAGCACTTCGCTGGTGAAAGAAGAAAGCACTGCCAGCCAAGAAGCAGGGACAGGAATTCCCTCAGTACCTGCAGGTAGTGCCACTGCCACAGTATGAATGAGGAGTGGAGGCAGGGATAGGCAGAGGCAGAAGCAAAGGAGGGCCAGGTAAAATGGTGACAGACCAGGCCAGGGTGTCAGTTCTGCAGAAAGAGGCATGAAAAATATTATAGATGTGACAAAAATATTGATACTTAATTTAATTTGTTTTAATACTGTATTTCCATACCAGTTAGAACTGCTTTCTTACCATATTATTGTATGAGTATGTAATCCTTACCTCCAGGCAACAAGACAAGATTTGTCTGTAATTCCTAAAACCTTTTTTTTTTTGTTTTTACTTATTTTATTTACTCCACAGAAAAAGAAAAAAAAAATTGTACTGAACTGAAAAAAATAAGCATCTCCAGGAACAATATCTGTGCACTCAGGCATTCTGGATAAGTACCTTCATGAACTATATTTGGACAAATACATTGAAAGCTATTTAAAGCAAATACACTTTTCTGGCCAAAGTTCATGACATTTTAATAGTAAAAGAGTTTGGAAATAAGTATTTTTTTGCAATTCCTTATAAGTATGGCTTGCTAAAAAAGGGCTTACACAACTGCAAGGTCCTACACCTAGAGCAGAGCAATCCCAGGCACAGCTCCAGGTTGGGCAGAGAAGAGATTCAGAGCAGCCCTGCCGAGAAGGACTTGGGGGGTGGTGGTCAATGAGAACATGAACATGAGCTGGCTTCAGTGTGCACTTGCAGCCCAGAAAGCAACCGTATCCTGGGCTGCATCGAAAGGAGCATGACCAGCAGGTCGAAGGAGGTGAATCCATGGAGGTTGTGAGTGCTCCATCCCTGGCAGTGTTCGAGGCCAGGTTGGATGAAGCCTTGGGTGGCATGGTTTAGTGTGGGGTGTCCCTGCTTATGGCAGGGGGGGTTGGAACTAGATGATCTTAAGGTCCTTTCCAACCCTAACTATTCTATGATTCTACTCTCTTAAAGTAGAGTAGGGAAATGTGAATACTCCTGACTGAATAATCAGAATGAAACTTTAATTGGAGTTTAAAGATCCTGTGTGCTGAAAAGAGGTCATAATCTTGAAAAGGTGGCAAAGTATTCCTAGACTCANCCTGGCAGTGGGCCAGGTTGGATGAAGCCTTGGGTGGCATGGTTTAGTGTGGGGTGTCCCTGCTTATGGCAGGGGGGGTTGGAACTAGATGATCTTAAGGTCCTTTCCAACCCTAACTATTCTATGATTCTACTCTCTTAAAGTAGAGTAGGGAAATGTGAATACTCCTGACTGAATAATCAGAATGAAACTTTAATTGGAGTTTAAAGATCCTGTGTGCTGAAAAGAGGTCATAATCTTGAAAAGGTGGCAAAGTATTCCTAGACTCATCAGTCTTTTAGCTTTACAAGACCTATAAAACTGAACAGCCACATAAGAAAGTTTTAAAATTGGCAGTCTTGAGGTCCATACATAGCCACCAAGAAGCAAAGTTACTTTACATAAAGTGAAAAAAGTTGCTGGATTTGGGGAAAATTGTAGAGGTTTTCAATACATATTGTGCAGATATGCACAGCTACATAATTCACGTCAAAGAAGTGTTCATTATTCTTAAGGTTTAGAGAAACTTCAATTATTTTGGAGACTTTTGTCTTTAACTCAGAACCATTGCCAGTTGTAAGGCAGAAGGTTGCAAAACATGATGTAAACAGACATTTACAGGTGTCTGTAAACAGACACCTTACAATCTCTCAGGATAACTCTTTGCCTTATTTCATCCTCCATGAGCAACTAAGTCAACCTGAAGCATCCGAAAGCATTCTGAACATAAACCAGATACAAGTAATTGTTATGACTCCCATGTAACATATGGAGGGAAAGAAGGGTCATTTGCCAAGAACAAGGGACTACAGAATTAGGTCCAGTCTACCAGGCTTCAGCAATTCAAATAATAACACAGAATGAAAAAGATACACACTTTATCCAGAGAGAAAAGTGCAAACTGAAGTAAAAAATTAAAAAAAAAAACCCAAACCACCCAAACTTTTTTTATTTTGGTTTTTTGTTTTGGTTTTTTGTTTGTTTTTGTAATACAAGCTGTGTTTTCCTTGTTTCCTTAGTCATTTTCCTGTTTGTTTTCAAATCAGACAGACTATAACAGTGCATGTTCCACTTTTTCTACCACACAGTATAAAATCATAATTATCATTATCTGGAATTTTTTCTTGTCTTACAATGACTGTGGTAGGGAACACACTTCTTTACAAGTTTGCAGTGGTCACCCCAGTTGGTGCAGATGATTAAAGTATACCCAAAATAAATAGAAAAATATTTCTCAGCTGGTTTTGTTAAGTACTTTTTCAATGGAAATAAGATTTTCACTGTGTGCTTTTGACTTTTAAAAGTGTTTTATAATCCTAGAGTCCCATCACAACAGGTATTTAAAACACTAGAACTCCAATAGCAGAAGTGCTTTTTTTGTGAAGCTATATCTAGAGGTACTGCTCAGCCATCATACCAGCAGTTTTCAATGAAAGTATCCAGTTCTGTTATGTGATCTTGTCGTATTAACTTTTTAAATGCTTATACAAACTATAAATTGACACTGCTTTATTTTCTAGCTTTTCATTTCAAAGACCATACTAGGTTACATATGGTAACATTTCAAACTAAATAAACTGAATGTACAGAAGTACAGTAAGAAACAAAACCCATATAATTTAAAATCTTATCAACTGAAATACTGCAGTTTAGTAATAGAGATTAAAGGCATGCATAAATAATGGAAATAGCATAATTTTTTCTCCCTCTTTTTAGATAAGTGATCAATTTACTAAATCTTTACTTTCAGGTGTTGAAAAAACTGAGAAGTCCATTCAAATAAGTTCAAATAACTTATCCGTTCATATTTTCAAATTCTAAAGCCCTGAAAATCATTATCAAGTCATAAACCAATCAACCTGTTAGTGTTTTATCTTGCACTTAAATCAACTGTGTTTGAGTTTGTTTATTTTACTAGAAAGTAATCTATTTACTTTCTAAGTATGATTCTAAGTACCTTCCCTTGGAGACTAGAAATGTTTTGTGCTCTGTGAGAAAAAGTAAAAGCCAGGAGTGAATTAGCTGCATAGTTACAGCTATGCATTTCAGTTTCCCTATAATATTTATCTGATATGTCTGTATGGGGCTGACAACACAGCATGTATCTTCTGGACTGGCAGCGTGAATCCAGACAAGATATTCTCCAGTGCCTGTGATAGCACTAAACACTTAGGTTTGAAGTGCTCTGCATGTTAGCAAGCTCCAAATTTGCTGCTTTATCCTGTACTCCACTCTTTTGTTTATCTGAAGTACTTTGTCTCCTAGACAGTATATTGGGATTCTTAGTTCCCATGGATTCTTTTTGTCGGGCTTTGGCAAATAAGCTGGAAGTGCACAGAAACTTTCGTGGAACTGTTTGAAGTAGCCCTTCCAATTCCTTTTTTTTTTTTTTTTTTTAATTACAAAACTGTCTTTGATGTCTCCTTCTTCTCCCTCATCTGCTAGGAACACGCCACACAGAATCCAGCCTTCGGCTCAGTTTGTCCACAAAGAGCCCAGTGACGAATTTTCCCACACCCTACCCGTAACTTTTAAAGCCCAGTGGACGATCACCCCTTCCTGTCTCTATAGGGTTTGAGAGTCACTTTTTCTACGTCTCCCTGACACACGTGGAGCCTACACATTGCTCTTCCTACTATGCTGTACTGCCCAGGTAAATGACAGCACTTCCCCCTCCACACACACTATCCCTCCAGCAACTCACAGGGCAGATGCTCAGAGCATCGCCTGCTTGCAAAATACAAGTACTCACAACCAGCTAGTATTTTCTCTAAACCATCCTAATATACTTACAGAGTCTGTGTATCTTCTGGAAGGTTGGGAATGAAGTGGATGTCCCTGCAGGTGATTTTATAGTCATCCCAGTCGGAACATTCGCAGAAGGCTGAAGGACACCTTTCTGTGCTGTGGCTGCACAGCACCAGCACCAGCAGCAACTGGAAGGCTCCCGGGAGGCTCTGCATCTTCTGCCGCCCGTTCCCGCTCTGCCCCTTTATCCTCCGAGGGGAAGAGAGGAGACACCAGGGTGAAGTGGCAGCGCACGCTGCCCCGCCGGGTAAAGCTGGTCGGGAAAGGCGGCACTTTTGCTGAACGACACCGCCTCCTCTCTCAGCGGGGACAGGAAAGGTCTCTCCCAACCCTGCGCGCCCTCTGTCCTCGCCCCGGCTCCCGCGCCCACCCCGCCGGTAATCTCTCCCTCTTTCCCTTCTTCCCTCGCTGCCGCTCCCCGCTCCTCGGCACCCCTCCCTCGGGGCCCCCGGGCCTGGACCCCGGCAGCGCCCTGATCCCGGCGCACGGAGAGGCAGCGCCGAGCCCAGCCTCACCGCCGGGGACCGGCGAGCCGTGCCACCGGCTCGGAGGGTCCCAGACCACGCGGGGCGCCGGGGCCACCTGCCGAGGACGGCCGGGGCTGCGCGGAACTAGCTGGCTCCACCCGAGCCCAGCCAGAGCGGGCAGCTGGAGCTGACAGGTATGGAGTTGGGCACCGGCTCAGTGCTGCAGCGGAACAAGCCCGACGAGCCGTTTTCAAACGCGGCAGCGCGACGTTACCCGAACACACGAAGCATCTTTGCAGAACGGAGGAGGGCAGGGGGCTGTGTAAGCCCAGTACTAAACTCATTTGTAAAAGCAGTGAAGTTAAAACAGATCTTTACACCGAATAAAAACCCACTAACTGCAAAGTGGATATTAAATGCAAAGCAGATCAAAGAAACCACTGAAAATTCAGAAGACTAAGTTTGAAAATTGAGTGATAGAAGAGAGCAAAATGAAGACGAGAGAGTAACATATTCTACATTATAAAAAAACCCGATAAAATCGTTTCACCAAATTAAAAAAGGAGAAAAACAAAAATCTAACCTTGAGAGCAAAAACGTCACTTGAATAACTCACTTGAAGTAGCAAACTACTCTTGTCACTCTATGGACACAGGTTTACAATGGACACGGCACCTAAGTTTCCACAGTGAAGCATTTCTGTGCCTGACATACATACTAAAAACTGCAGAAAACCTGGCTAATACTCACTTAATTCTGGGTTTCTTCATAAACAGAAGATACTCTTGCTTAAACCAAATATTTAAAAGTAGTGAGAGGGAAAAGAAGGTATACTATTGTTTCATTCAGTGAAGCCATATAGAAAGCTCTTTAATACTTTGCCTCAATTCTTTTAATTTTTTTTTTTTTCCCCCAACTAAATCGTGTTTTGTCCTTTCTGAAAACTTTATGCATGGAATACAACAAGAAAAATTTCAATACCATGTCAACAAAAATATTTGTTACCTTAAGCAGGAGAAACTTGATAAAGTAATCTACTCACCTTCTTGGATAAATAGTTCCCTTCCAACTAGATCAGAGTTATTCAAAAGTTATGAGTACAGCACATCCAGTATGATTTTGATATAGTTCTTTAAAATTAAGTCTTTTCATTAGCATGTGTTTCCTAATTATAATTAATGCCCTTAACATGTCTTTTTAAAGTGAGCAAATAATACTATGTCTGTAAAGAAATACAATATAAATCCTGATCTTGCAGACATATATTACTGCTTAGATCTTGTGTGAGGAATCCTGTCAGATAATTTTATTCTGTTGAGAAGAGGGGTATCTTTAGAGGTTTCCTGATGAGGGGACAAGCTGAAGCATTGCGTGGAATTCCCTTGGGAATGGTGGCTGTCCTGTGTCCCACATTGTCATGTCCTTTTGGCACACTGCTCATTTCTGTAACTCATCCTGCTGCCCCCAAAGCCACCACCCACCACCACTTTCTGGTGTCCACACCAACCTGACTGAATAAAAATAAAACCATAGGCAGATCACCGAATTTCAAGGCTGTTGAACAAGAGAGCTGCACACTCCACTTAAGCACAGGCAAGGGAAAACCTGTGACTCAGTGTTGTCAAGTCATAGTGCTCTGTAACTGTTTATCACTTTGGTCAGTGCTCAGGAAGACTCCCTACTGTGTAAATCAGACCAAGTTGCTGGAGGCCACTACCAATGTGTTTAGGCTTGCCATCTCTCAGTCATGGGATCATGTTCTTTCACAGCCAAGGGCTACATGACAGATTTAATGAAGAAGAAAGCCAAAAGCTAGTACAAGTTCTGAGCATGGAAGAACCATGGAGTAATCAGCCACTTAATGGACTTCACCTAATATGCTATATGTTACAAGATTCAGTGCTACAGCTGCCTACCGGGTTTCCCCAGGATATCAAAATGCCCTGCTCATTTTCTTGTTCTTACTGCCAAAGTATCCAGCCTGTTCTGGAGACACTGCATGCTGTATTAGCAACAGTACATCAAATTCTCAGTTCCTTTTGGCTTTGACAAGGAAATATTTTGGTTGACACAGACACACACCTTACAAAGCCATCTAGCAAAACAAATATATCAACAAAGGAATCTGTCTTCTTATGGTCCAAGTCTTTTAGCTGTCATGAGTCTATTCAACACCTGATTCCCAAGCAGCAGGTACAAATCACAGTTGTTTCACCCAGCAAACATTGCCTAACACTGTCCAGAGACACTTTATCAACTTTGAGCAGCAGCGTTAAAATCCTCTTCCAGCTAAATCTCTCTTTTCTCACAACCAATCTTGATGACCTAATACAACTTGGAGCACAGCAGAGAAGTCCTTACATTTCGTGACATGGCCCAGTTAGAGGGACTATGCCAGGGATGTATATCCCCTCTTTAATGACTACTACTGGGGTGATTTGTTACAACACCTTGCATGTACTCTTTTAAACCCCCTCTCTCCCCCACTTTTATTCTGACTTCACTGTTACCTTTTATGTATCACTGTGTGTGGACTAAGCAAAGGAATAATAATTTTATTGGTGGGCAGATAAGTAGTTCCAAGATTTAAGTAATTTCAGTGACTTTTCATAAATCAAGTCACACTCATTCATTTGGTGTACTAAAGTTATCCTTATGCTACTTACCTTTACTGGGTAAAGACTACCCTGCAATAGCTACTCCATAATAATTGTGTTTCAGGCTCTTAAACTAGAGGAAGGGTAATTTGTTTCACTGCTCTTTCACTGAGGCAAAAGTATTTTGAGTTACATTTTATTTAGTAGGAAGAGTATGCATGTAGATACTGTCATTAGAAGCTTTAGCATGGCAACTGCTCTGTGGCAGCACTGGTATTCCAAAGTGTTACTGGAAGAAATAAGTATATGTCTTCACACTATTTCTAAGGGATCAGAAAGGGTAACTAAAAAATATTTCAGAATGAAGAAATGAAAAAGCTGATGCTGAAGCTGTAGATCTTCCGAGCAGATGTCAAAATAAATACGAACTGTGTAATATATGGTTTCTGGGCTTGAACACTGAATGAGAGAAGCAAGAGACTCCTCTCGTTCAAGGCCTGATAGCCTTGAAGGAAACAGGACAGAATACATGACTTCAGCCTGGGAAGAGTTCCAGGACTGGGTGCATTGCCTTCCGGGCTTCCAGAGCCATGAACATCAACAGTAGGAATCTGGGGAGAAAGAGAACTATTGCTACCACACGTTGTTTCTATAGGCACTGGGTTCGCTCAGACAAGTTATACTCTGAGCAAGATGACATTGTTTACATTGTAGTTTCTAGTATGTTTAAGGAATCTGCTGGCTAGAAGTCTGCAGTCACAGTTCAGCTGTTACACTCTGTCAGGGCTTTGCCCTGGCCAACCTGGTTACCATGAGTTTTTCTAGATAGACTCTGGACCTACATGGAAGGTATCATTGTCTCTGGTCTTCTCTCCAGTCTTGTCTCCTTGATAGAACTTGGACCTACACGGTAGTCTTGTCTCCAGGTGTCTCTTGCTCCTTCTGTATGGAGGCTGGACCTGATCAGATTCCTTGCCTTGATGGGTACTGTCAATATCATCAACCCAATCCTGATGAGATGCTGCAGGACTGTATCCTGTTGGCAAAGTCACTGTCTGTGCTGTGGCCACACTTGGCTCTCAGCTTGCCGTTCCTCCTAGAGCAGCCTGTCAGGTCTGAGGGCACTGAAAGGCCTGACTGCCCCTTGCTGACCTCCTCTAGGACCACTGCCCAGCCTAGCCAAAGCCCAGGACTCCATGTCAATCCCCAAGGCCATCAGTCCTTGCCTCAGCACTGCCATACTCAGGCCAGTCTCCAGCTCCCCACAGTCCTGCCCTGCCTGGCCATGTGGCCTTATTAATCCAGTCTCACACTCATCTTGGCACAGCCTCAGCTCATCCCAATCCCCAGGGAGCTGCCCAATGCCTAGGGTTGGGTAGACCCCCTGGGCTGCCCAGCTCCTGGCTGGCAGGATGGAATGGGCTGTCAGGTCCTGCTGTGGTTCCAGAGGGATCCCATGTGGCCCCTGGTGCCTGGCCCTGAGGGAGCTGCCAGCTTTGCAGTGCCATGCTCAGGCTTCTCCTAGACAGCTTCTGGTCCTTCTGTTCAACATTTTCCTGAACAGGCTGGCAGATGGTGGAATGAAAAGTATGTTTGTAAAGCTACAGATAACTGCAGGCTAGGGAGGTCTGTGAGCTCTAGAGTTTAAATTCAGAAGAGAAAAACACAAGTAGCTACATGCATTAAGACACACCCTGCACAGCAAAAAAATTGGAATACCGTGCAATTATTTAACTTTACTTTGCATTTATAGAGTTGTCTGGAATACTTTATCTGTCAAGAAAGAAACAGACAAACAGGATTATTCATAGGATAGTAAGGAAAATAGGAGGTTTAGAAACATGACCTATATTGAAGGAATGATGGAACACAGTTGCTTACCTTAGTCAAGACTGGAAGCATTTCAGGCTGTAAAAATGAACAATAATCAGTAGTTCTGACCACATAAATTCTGAAGTGTGATAGCATCTAGCAGCTTAGTGTGACTGGCAACTTTCCACCCCATGTAGAATGTTAATAAATGTTCCTTTTTTATATACTAAAAAATGTTAATGTATTAAAAGTATCACTAACATGTATACACACATTTATAAATATAATCCTAAGAACAGACATTCAAAATCCTGTATGCCCTGAGGACAGAGAAATGAAACAGTTTTAACCAATGAATGTGGCTTATGCTTGGATCTTAATAAGCAAATAGGAAAGCAAAATCAGCAGTAAATCTGCAGTATGTTGCAGATGTATTCTCCCCTGGTGCTTCTTCAAAGACCCTGCATGTTCCCATTAATTTAAACATGGCAAAAATTGAGAAATATACTTTTCCACTGTTACACTCCCTCCAGTGACAGCCACAGTTGCTCATCTGGTATGTATCTCAAGCACTGCAAGGCTCAGAATTCCATTGTTTTGTAAGTGATCTAAAAAAAATAACATTATTCTTATCTGACAGATTTATTATGGTACCTCAGGTATCTGCACTGCTTATATGGTTTATACACAAATCAGATAAACCGCAACAGGTTCTAACAAAGAAGGAATTAGTTCCTAATTAGTGTTCCACATAAACTCCTCAAGGAACTACTAGATATCAACAGTTAAATCTTATAATCTCTGTATGAGGAAGTGTTCAAACTGGGAAAATAATTCAATAACGAGTAGAATAAAGACATAGTTTGGTTATTTTCTCCCGATTAATTAACAAGTTTAGCCATTCCAGACACTTGCAAGGTATGTCAGTTCCTACCTGTTTCTATTTCAGGATCTGAAATAAATCTGGTCTGTCAAGAAAAAAATCTACATTAGACATACTACTTTGACACAGCACCAGTCATCAGGCCAATTGTCTGAATAGCGACATGAAAGAATGTTATTCTACGGTCTTGAAGATTCATGTGTTCATGCTCTTCAAGAGCAGGTAGTTATGGAGTTTTATGGGTATGGAAACTTAAGGAACTCTTGTCCTTCTCCTTTTGCTTTATTTCATGAAAAAGCCATGAAAAAGCTGTTAAAATTGAAATAGTTGGCTGAAAACTAAATATCGCATACTGCTGTGTGAAGCCTTGTAAAGTCTGAGGTTGTCATTTCTAGGAGAGCTCAGAGAGAACACTAACATGAAACTTTCCTTTGAACTTGCAAATAGTTAAGGTAAGAACTATGAAAGCTTCTTCCAGGCAGGTGTGTTTGTGACAAGGAAGGATTACAGAATCACAGAACGCTTGACATGGACCCCTGGAGGTCAATTGGCCACTGCTCAAGCAGGGTCACCTAATTCTGTTGCCTAGGACTGTGTCCAGATGGCTTTTCTCTGTTCCCAAGGATGGAGATTCCACAATCTCTTTGTGCAACCTGTGCCAGCGTTTGGTCAACCTCACAATTAATAAGTATTTCCTTATGGTCAGACAGAAGTTCAATTTATGCCCATTGCCTCTTGTCCGCTCACTGGATACAACCTTTTTTGTACCTTCAGGTATTCATACTGAAGAGTAGGGTTGATTGAACAATGGGGTTGATTGAACAACAGGGTTGACTGAACAATAGGGTTGTAAATAAAGTAACCTCAAGAACATTAGGCTTTGTTAGAGAAAACGAAAATTACTAAGATAAGCTTTGCCAGAACCACCTGGTGGTTGCTGATATGACAAGGATTCTAAAACAAAGTGATGAAGAAATAACCACCAGGGGTCCAAAAGCCCACTACCACATTTTTGTGTGCATACAGGAGGCATTCTCTAAGAAGTACGATGTAATGTATGTAATTGTCCTGGGTTCAGCAATAGCAGTCAATTTTTCTCCTTCTTAGTAGCTGGTGCAGCATTCTGTTTTGACTCAACCTGGGAACAAAACTGATAACACCGATGTTTTTAGTTGTTGCTAAGTAATGTTTATTCTGACCAAGGACTTTCTGAGTCTCATGTTCTGCCAGGGAGGAGGGGAGGCCGGAGGGAAGCAGAGACAGGACACCTGACCCAAACTGACCAAAGAGGTATTCCATACCACAGCACATCATGCCCAGGATGTAACTGAGAGTTACCCGGAAGGGTGAGTACTCTGGGGGGGTTGGAGGAGGTATTCGGTCAGCGCTCGGTTGGGTTGGGGTGTCGTGAGTTATCCGTTGGTGGTTGGTGAGATGCTGTATTCTTTTCTCTTCTTATTTCCTTTATCATTATTATTATTGGTGGTAGCAGCAGTGATTTGTGTTATACCTTAGGTACTGGACTATTCTTATCTCAACCTGTGGGAGTTGCATTCTTTTGATTCTCCTCCCCATCCCTCTGGGAGCAGGGGAGGGCAAGAAAGGGGGGTTCAGTGAGTGAATGAGCTGCGTGGCTGGGTTTAAACCAGGACAGTAATCTAATGAATATGTATGTTTAAGGACAATATAATCACAGCCTGGTTGACGCCTGGCAGAGAGATGCTTGGAGGAACTATCCCCCATGTCTCCCAGCACCGTAATAAGGAATACCTGCTTGTCAACTTAAAACTTTGTTGGCGAGTTCCTGGAGTTTTCTCCGAATCAATACACCTTGATGAGATCCCCCAAGCCTTCTCTTCTCCAGGCTAGAGGGCCCCAGCTGCATTAACTTTTCCACATGGGAGAGATGCATCAGTCCTTTAATCATCTTAGTTTCCCACAGCGTATTAGTAGCTCCCTCAGCATGCATGGGTGCATCCCACCAGGGCCCATGGACCTGTTCTATTTATTTAAATACTGGATATGTTCTGTTTATTTAAGTACTCTAAACAGATCTTCCACCAAGCGAGTTCTTCCTTTCTTCAGAGTTCCCTCAGGTTTTCTTGCTCCAGTAGAAAACTAGAGAGGGTGATCAGAAATGTTCAGAAAGAGTGTAGATGAGGCCCTCAGTGACATGGTTTAGTGGTGGACTTGGCAGCCCTGGGATAATGACTTGATGATGTTAAAGGTCTTTTCCAACCTAGTTGATCCTATGATCCTAAGTAACTTCACACCTTTTCTCAGCGTATCAGCCAGGTACCTAGTTTCCCCATGTACACACCTGCTTTGCCACAGCAATAGTTTTTGTTTCTGCTTTTCACGCCTGCTTAGCTGCAGTTTGTGTAAAATGCCACGTATTTTGTAAACGTCTACCTTTTAAAAACTTTTACAAACACCAGCACCCAACAGCCACCGCCCGCCCGCAGCCTCCGGCAGACCAACAACTACCCCGGCGGGCGGGGCCTGGCTTCCGTTACGGCTCCTGCGGCAGGGCGCCATTGGCTCGGCCAGCGTCCCTGCCGCAAAGTCTTTTGGGAGTTTAAGTCCTCCGCTCCTTCTTTCCTATGGCAGGCCAGCCGCTAGCGGACTACTTGTCCCACAGAGACTTGCGGGGGAGGGGTCTGGCGCCCGGAAGGAGGTGCTGGCAGTTGGTGGCAGGGCGGCTAGTTCAAGTTGCCATGGCGGCGAAGTGAGGTGGTGTGTGGAGCCCTTGGGCGTGCTCCGGAAAATGGTCAGCTTCGCCTCGAGGAGCTGTCGCTACCTCCTGTAGCTGCTGTGTGGTGAGGGCTGGGGGTGTGGGGAGAGCTGAATCGGGGGCTGCGGCTAGAGTGGCTGTGGAAACGTGCAGCGCTGCCGCTGGGGACTGGTAGGGTGCGGAGGTGAGCGGCCCTAGGAGCCGCGGCAACCGGGAGCCGCGGCGGGAGGAGCAGGGTGTGCCGGCCGCGGGGTTGCAGCCCGTGGGCCTGACGGAGGCGCGGCCGTCGGTGCGCCCAGCGCTGTCCTGGTTTTGTTCAGCTGTCCCTCGGGCTTTCGCAGCCCTGTCTGGACGCAAAAGATTCCGGAGGCCCTCAGAGATGAGGTCAGCGTTAGTGAAGTTCGATACTTGCACAGCGTAGGGAGGACTAGCAGAGAGAGTTGGTTAGTTTGTGTATAATATGAAGGAACTGTTTTCTGTGTCGTGATGCCGAAAAGGGCTGGGAACGTGATGTCACGAATTGACAATGAAGTGTAGGACCGGTTCCTGCTAGCACGATAGTGAACTGTCACCATGTCGGACCACCTTCCTGGGTTTTGAAAACTTCTAGCTCAATTGGAAGCTCTTAAGGCAAGGACCTTTCAGGTGTCAGGTCCCTTTCTAGAATGGCTATTGAATGTTTTTGTCATGCTTAGTCTTATCAGTAAAGTTTCAAACATGCCTTTAACGCTAAGCTAGTTACCTAGTAATAGATTTGTCTGCGTAGAGCTAAACAAATAAAAACAGTTGACGTAATCAGGTTGCCTATACTCAGTTTATCTTTTGTTTACTTGAGCTGGAGAGCTTGCAGTTGAGACTGTCACTTGTACTTGTTTGCTTTACCCTGCGGATCTCTTAATAAGACAGTCCAGAGTGAAATTGAAACGTTATGTTTCCTACAGTGAAGGAAAATACTGAGTACTAGTGTTTTTTCCTGAGTGCAAGAAATTATAAGTTATAATCTGTTTGGGTACACTGATTGTATGGTCATGTGCTGAAATCAGTCTAGGTTTTTGTAAAAAGTGATAATAGGCACTTTTTTATTTAAATTAATAAGCATATAGAATATTTGTACAAATTTCTACATATATTACGATTTTTTTTTAAAAGGTAAAATGAATTTTTGTAATTCCTTTAAAAATAAGGATGTTGCTTTATACAAAACAAAATTTCAGCTTAAAAGTACTTATAGTTCCTCTTATGTTTCTCATAAGAACAAAGAGTAATGCTACTTAACCATAAATAGGAAGTTTTCTTCAGACAAAATGTCTTTGTGTGTCTAGTGTTTTCTTTCATGTTTACCTTGTTTATGAGCCTTTCTCCAGTGCTTTGGCTACTAAGTATCTTACTGAGCCTATTTTTGGAGAGCTGAAAACAAACCATTAATATTTTCTTCTGTGAATCTTCATTTCTCTTTTGTTTTCTCCAGTGTCATAGCCTTTCAGTAGTTTCAGCTGTTATGGTTAATACACTTCTCAGAATGATGTTTTCAGAAAATAAGTCAGCTGCTGCTTTTCCTTAATTTCTATCAGTACTTATCTCTTTTTCTGATATTACAAGTTGTCATACTTGTCTAACTTTTTAACAAATTTGGCTCCTTGTTACCATATGCATTGATTTGATAACAACGGATACATTGCCCTTTTTTAATTAGTCTGTTTTATTTTTCCTGCATATTTGCATTGATTAATCTATAACTTTGCAATTTTCTTTCCCTGCTTTTTAAGAAGCAGCATTTGCCTTTTTCCATAATATCTCCAATTCTTGAGTCATTAAGATAGTGATTCTTAGATTTGCTTCAGATATTCAGTTACTTGGGGCTATTTGTCTTAGGTGGCTCTGGCCATTCTGTAGTAAGTAGTGTGAGGTAAAGGGGAGTGCTTCTGCAGACCAGAACAGTTAATAAAACTCTGATGTCCTCAGTGTATGTTTGGGGGGAGAATTTGCTTTGGGCTATGGTCTTATCTGGGTACTGAACTTAGAAATAAATAAATCTTTTGATTTATTTCTGTCCTAATTGGCTCTGCCTCTAGCATCTTGGCACTGCTTCATGGTGTGAACAAACATAATAACTGAGGGACAGTTGGAAGACCTGCTTTAAAAGTACATGCTGCTGACTTGAACCAGAAAGGCTAGTGTAAATGTAGTCTGAGTGTATGAAATTGCTTTGGGAATATTGTGCAAGTCAGAGACTGTTCAGTTAAAATCTGGATTCAACATTCATAACTTTTTCTGGTCTTCCTGTCTAGGTTTCAAGGTACTAATGGCAGATTCATCCAGTGATTCAGACAACTTTTTTAGGGCTCGAATAGGAAGGCGGACACCTTTGAGAGCATCCCACAGCAGAGCTCGGAACTATGGTGCAGAAGAAGTTACAGAGAAGATCCATACTTTAGCAACTACATTACAGGTTGTTTACAAAATATGGTTTTAAAGTATTTATAGAGTTTGCATTTCTGTAACATAAGGGTCAAATTTTAATTTCTGAAGTTGTGGAAAATACTGTAGTGATGGGAAACATTGCTTTCTGTGCAAACCAGAAAGGTTTTGGGAACTTTTTATATTGCCTTTGTGCAGAAAGTATGTGGTTTGTTACACTTCTATACAGCTGTTATTTAAGACAGTAATAGTGTTGTTAGAAGTAATTACCTGTTGGTAATACTGTTTATAAAATTTGCCAAGCGAATAATGCCAAATAAAATTTGTCAGATTCTCAAAAACGGCATTACATTTTGTAGCAGAAAATTCCAGCCCCATCTTTGTTGTCTTGCACTGTTTAAAATTGCCCAATTCGTGATAAAGTACGTATGTAGGCAGTTAATTCCCTCATGATAGAGCTTACAATTCAAATATTTTCAATGCGTGGAACATCACAATAAGAAGCAGTATTTGTAAACTTGCAAGAGATTCATACCTAAGTAGGAAAAAGCATTCTTCTAATTTCTGCTGCTTCTGTGGAGGCACTGGAGGAAGTATGTGAATCTGTATTGCAGCTGTAAGGAGACATTTAGTTATCTTGATGCCATTTATTGCTTGAGAATTCATTGCCATTCTTCTCCAGCTGACAGTTCTGAATACCTTATAAAACTTTAACTTGAAGCTGTGGCCTTACTGTTGTACTGTAAATGATAGTGATCTTTTAATGATTTTGTGTTTTTTACTTATTTATTCATTTTTTCTCATTCCCTTTGCCATGCTCTATCATAGAATCATAGAATAGGTAAGAGTTGAAAAGGACCCCAAGATCATCTAGTTCCAGCCCCTGTGCCATGGGCAGGGACACTTCACACTGAACTATGTCACCCAAGGCTCTGTCCACCCTGGCCTTGAACACTGCCAGGGATGGAGAATTCACAACCTCCCTGGGCAACCAATTCCAGTGCCGCACCACCCTAACAGTAAAGAATTTCTTCCTTATATCCAATCTAAATTTCCCCTGTTTAAGTTTTAACCCATTACCCTTTGTCCTGTCCCTACAATCCCTAACGAAGGGTCCCTCCCCATCGTCATTACAGCCCAACTTCAGATACTGAAAGGCTGCTATGAGGTCTCCACACATCCTTCTCTTCTTCAGGCTGAACAGCCCCAACTTTCTCAGTTTATCTTCATATGGGAGATGCTCCAGTTCCCTGATCATCCTGAGGCCCTCCTCTGGACGTGTTCCAACAGTTCCATGTCTGTTTTATGTTGAGGACACCAGAACTGCACACAGTACTCCAAGTGAGGTCTCATGAGAGCAGAGTAGAGGGCAGGATCACCTCCTTCGACCTGCTGGTCACGGTCCTTTTGATGAAGCCCAGAATACGGTTGGGTTTCTGGGCTGCAAGTGCACACTGAAGCCAGCTCATGACCACTCGTCACTGGCCTCCAGCTGGACACTGAGCCATTGACCACAACTCTTTGTGTGCGGCCACCCAGCCAGTTCTTTATCCACCGGGTGGTCCATCTATCAAATTGATGTCTCTCCAATTTAGAGACAACATCTTCAGATTCTGGTTGCTTGAACAGGATTTTGAAGCTTAGACCCTTTAAAAAACCCTTGTTTTATCATTTTACACTGATAAATCAAGAATAATAGAGACAGCTGTAATGTTTGAATAGAGGAAGTTTCTGATTTGACTTTTCTTCCTCAAACTTTTTTTTAAGGATACCAACAGAAATCTTAGACATGTTGACCATTTGCTGGGACAATACAGAGAATACAACAAGGAACAAACTGAAGCTATAGCAACTGTGAGTAACCTTCAGTTTATCTTGACTTCTTAAATCTTTTCTGCTAATAGCATTCATAGCTGGAAACTTGTTAAAAGTGGATAGAATATATAGAGAATTAGGTAGCTGTAAAGGGAAAGTTTGCATATTTATTTGAGTGATCTAAATCAAACTATATTAATATGTTATATAATGAACCTGGCAGCTTTTGTGGTTTCATTACTTTTCTGGTTTCTAAGCACCAAATAGATGATCATGATACAATACCATGTACAAGGTGTATAGCTGAAATAGTATTAGGGAATGTGTTTCTTTTGCCTGAATAAGTGATAATATAAAAGCTAAATTACAGCAGGAAATGATGTTGTGATCATACTGGTGAAGTATTTTTTCTTGGCATTCTACAACAGCTTCTGAATCTGTTGACCAGCTTTATCTAAATTCCAGAAGGGGTGAAATTCTCATAAATAGCTTCTACAAGCGTAAATACAAGTGTCTAGACAGAGAAAGTAAAACAAATCAGTGGTGGTAGGGCAAGAGAGGTTTGTAACTTGGCTGTAAACAAACTGTAGCAGGTGAACAGGTGGAATTTGGAAATGTAGGAATATTTTGCATGTGAGGGTAGAGAGAAAGAGTTAAAAAAGTAAATATGTAGAAAAGACTTGTTTCTTCAGACAGCTTGCTTTCAAAATTGGTATGCACAAGTTCTGCACAGAAGTAATCTGGGATATTATATGCCTCAAAAGTATTTTTTTTCTTCTGTTTGAATGCTGCTTATGTCTTTATAAGCTCTACTTAGGCATTGAATTTGTGGAATTTCTGGTGAGTGTTGGAGCCATTTAAGGTTCTCAGTTTTTAACAAATACTGATACTAAATTGTCCTGGGTTCAGCAGTTGCAGTCAGTTTTTCTTCTCTTTAGTAGCTGGTGTTGTGACACTCTAAAAAGATGTTCTATTAGGAAACATCAAGGTGAGCAAGACATCACTTGCATTTAGTTTTGACTTAATGTCCATTCTTCTTAGTAAATGCCAGGTGGCTTTGATTGTGGCTCAAGGAGAAATCTAAGAGAAACTAACCATCTCCTGCTTGAGCTTTAAATAAGTAAGATGGAAGTCTGGAAAATGAGGAACTTGTTTAGGAATATAGTTAGTTCTGAACTTTAAAGTTTGAGATGGCTGCCCTTTTCTTGAAGTATAGCTAGTAAAGGTAGGGCTTGATATAAAGCTGCTTAGTGAAATTTGACAGCTATATGTCAAATTGATTCCAGGTAGGACTGATAGAAAAATGCCAGCTGAAAGAAGTTCTTTGAAGTTGTTTTCTGGATTTTGTGGAGCTGGCAAATAGGTCTTAGTTTGGTTGTTGAAGACATATTTTTTGTTTGAGTTTTCCTGGTGTGTTGCACCACTGTTGTAAGAAACTTGATATTTGAAGCTGCCAGTGTTGTAAAAATGTTTTGCTATAGTTACAGGAATATGACATACAAAATAATGAAGAAAATCTGTTATTAATTCCTGGCTTAAAAATAGTTTTGATTCCCTTAATGACTTCTTTGAAAAATAATATTTTACATGCATGTTTTTCATCAGTCTATATTCATATTTCAGTAAATTGCAATTTCTCTGCAGTTAAAAGAAACACTGGAACAATCTATAGGTCAGTTAAGGAGCCAACGATTAACCCGGAACTCTGAAATGAGAAGTGCTTCTCTCTCAAGCCTATGTCCTAGTGATCTGGATGGCAGAGGAGTGTCAGGTAAAACACTTAAAGTGCTTGAGTATACTTAAATTATGTGGCATAGTTGTTGTATGGAAAGAGGAAATTAAAAATATAAAGGTAGTGGTGTGAAAAGTTGTCATTGATTTCTTCAAAGAAATCGGGTTTAGAAATTTGCAAGACCTTATGCAGCTGCTGATTGGGTAAATTCTTGTAGCTTTCTATTGCATAGTCTTTTCTGCTGGTATCCTGAGAGATATAATGATTCTTTCAGTAGAGAAAATTGCTTGTCCCCTGCATGACGTATCATATGCATGGTAATGAGAGTTGTAGATACATATAAGTTAAACCTAAATCCAAAAGATATTGCAGCATCTGAAGCTTACTTCACAGCAAAAGGGAAGTTAAATTCTAAATGCATAAGATTATGGATATGTAGATGAAATTCTGTAAGGCTCAGCTGAAAAGGAAGAACTGAACAAATGTATAACATACAGAAAATTAGCTTTTTTCTTGTACATCTCTCTGGAAATTCATTATATTTTAGAACAAAGTGTAAGTTTAATGTCTTTTAGTAGAAAGCTTCTATTTTACTAATGTAAAAGCTGTGAAGTACTATAGTTTCAAGCTATAATAGATAGAAAAAAGTAGAGAAAAAGCTATTGCTTGGGCAAATAAAATTAGAGGAAAACCCCTATTTATTCCTCGGAGGAACAAAGAAAATCTCTTTCTTACTGTCACATACATGTATTTCAGAAATACTTGAAGAAGAATCCTGAGAAGAGGTAAAGGATTTATAAGTTTGCCTGTGCATTTTATGTAACTTTAGTAGTAGTTTTGTCTGTAATGTGGCTTATAAGTATATCGGCAAGATGAAACACACTTTTTGATAAAGGAAAATGAAAAATTTCCCATACAAAGTTTTGTTTTCCTACTTCTTTTTTTTATCTCTCATAAAGGGAACCACCACTTCCTGCCTACTTCTCCTCTCAGGGATTATGGAGACTCACAGGGCAATAAACATCGAAGGTCTAGATCTGCAAGTGTTCGATTTGTCAATGAGGCAGATAATTTGGACCAGGTACAAAGCACTAATGGGAGTTGCCAAACAGGCAACATGAGGTCACCAGGCTCTTTATTTTTACATCAAATGAGGTTCTTCTGATGATGCAGCTAAGAATGTTTCAGTTATGAAATGTGCTTTCAGTGTTACCTGACATTCATTTCCTTGTGTCTGTCAGTTGTGTCAGTTTCATGCAAATCATTATAGAGAAAAAGAGCAATGGTAGTGATATCAAAAGAAATGTATGAAAATAATCTGTACTTTTTAAACTACATATGAGAAATAAAAATAATTTCTGAATATGTGATTAGCATTCACTTACATGTTGAAATCCAGTTTGGCTTTGGTAAATGGCAGAAGATCTTAGTGCTTTTGCTCTTTTCTTCAGGATTGCTTGGGTTGATTTTTGAACCAGCTGGTTCTCCATCTTAATTCTAGGCCTGATCTGTGAGTGGGATAATTTGACCCCATACTTCAGGCAGATGATGTGAGGAGAGGATGTGGTATGGTACTGGTAATTTTCATACCCCTAACTTATGTCTACTTGCAGACTCTTCACTAAAAAAGAAAATAATTACTTTAATGGGTAAGATTATAGGCTTTCTACATCTTACATATAGAGAAGAGCTTTCAGCAGATAGACCTACTTGAGTGAATCTCTCTCTGTGGACTAATTTGTCCAGGGAAATATATAATGACTAATATTAAAGCAGCTGATGGTGAGATGTTCATGTTGACTTTATTAAATCAGTCTCAACTTCCAAGTAATTTTAGACTTAATCACAGTAGGTTACGTTGACTTTTTTGGAAGTTTTGGGTTCTGCAGAAATTCCTAGACTTCTGTTTAATCCTGTTTCATTGTTACTTTCAGTCTACTTCTCCCCTCATTCATTCATTCATTCATTCATCCACCAAGGTTAGTGTGGAACTTTATCCTTGGAAGGAAATAATGTTATACAGAAAATCTTTCCTCCTAAGCTTCTGATAATTTTCAAACTATTTTAGGCTACTTCTGAATATTCTATAAATACCCTTAAAAAATTTGTTCAAGGCAGTTCCTGCAATGCATACAAAATTTTTAGTTTCTATGTGTCTGTCAGGGCTCAATATTGGGGCCAATGTTGTTAATATTCTTATTGATGATCTAGATGAGGGCATTTAGTACACTTTAAACAAATCTGCAGGTGAAACTAAATTAAGTGGGATTCTATTAAGTAACTAAGTAAGGAAATAGCTCATTTTTCCTGTTTTGATGATTACTACCAGTTTATTCCTTATTCTTGCTCTTCAGTGGGTGAATATGGTTTTACTAGATCGTTAACTATTTTTGTAAGAAGAGTATAGTGCTTTAAGGAATGATGAAGCAGAACTAATAATTGATTATGACCATAGGTAACAACTAGGGCAGAGAGGAAGCAGTGTTATTTAACTAAAGCTGTGGCTTTTTCTTCTTTCTGTAACCACAGTCCCTTTATTCACATTCTAACTGCTTCTAGCACAGGTAATTTTCCAGCTGAATGTGCTTTAAACACGTCTAAATTTCCTTCTTAGGCTGATAGATTCTGAAAATATGCTGTGGTTTTCTAAGTCTCTTGGGTTAGGTTGAAATTTCTGGTTTGTCACACAGGTGAGATGGTAGTTCCTGTATCTGAATGTTGATGGCAGTCAGCTGGGCTGTGGAAGATGTAGGTTTAAGTCTGGGTCATAGAAAAAGGGGCTATTACAAACCAGGATTTTTCATAATGATGGTCATGGATACTGAGCTGTTGGCAGCAGTAGGTTGGATTAGGATGGATTAACTGTCTCTTTTTATCCCATGAAGGATAGAAATTTGCTTACTTAAAAGGTTTAACTATATATTGGAGGCCTGCTGAGTGGGGAAGATGGGAAGTATTAGAGAGGAAAATAGACATGGTTGGGTTTTTTTGTTGGAGGTTTTTTGTTTGCCTTCCCCCTCCCCCTGCCCAAGCTCTGGAAAAGCATTCTAGTAGAGTATATAAAGTCTTGGGCAAGGTAAAATATCTTTCCTCAGTGTTCTGGTAGCTCCTGAATACATTGTAGTGTTCTGCTTGGTCAATTCCATCTTTTTATATCAGTATGCATAGCTGGGCAGAACTTTGTTTCACTTAGCATTTATTATAAGGAAATGTGTCTCTCCTGACTTCACCTGTTCTGATCTTTCATCTTGCTTTGCATTAGGTTAAAAAGATGGTGAAGTCTCAGGTAGCCAAAATGACCAAGCTCTGAATGATAGAAAAAAACCCCATAGTTGGGAAGCTTGGTTTAGTAAATAATGTACTGAAAATTAAATGTCAGTGAGCAAGTGTTGTGAAGGGTTGTTTGAAATAGAGACATGCAATTCATGGGATTTTGTTGTGTTGATATATGATAGGCTATTTTTATCTGCTTTATATTAAAAAGTGTATATATGTATTTTAGGAATATCATAGATAAAAGGGTTCCTAAGCCTTGGCTTAATTTGTGTGCTTTGATTTACAGCTGCATTCTTTCCACCAGTCTCTTCGAGATCTCAGCAGTGAACAAGTTCGCCTAGGAGATGACATCAGTCGGGAGTTTTCAAGAAGAAATCGGTATGAAGAGAATATAACTCCATATGAAGAATAGTGTGGAACATAATTGTTATGCTTTTAAATAATTCTTAAACTCCTTTGTTCTTCTGTATTTAAAAAAAAATAATTTTGTGAAGAGCGGGAGATTGCACAAGTTTTAGATGGAAGCAGTATTATGAACTGCTTGTTTCCCATAATCTTGTGCAGTATTTATAAATGTAGAATAAGACCCATCAATTCTGATTTGTATAGTATATGTGGCTTTCCTCCCCTTCTAGATATATGGACAAACCGAGAAGGACTCAGGAATTTCTTTCATTATAGCTTTGCTCCTTATTTATTCTTGGTACTGAAGTCTCCTGAGAGCAAGCTCTTATGCAGGCCGTAATGCTTTTCTGAAGTACGTACTGTCTCAACATGTGGTACTTTGTCTGGTAGCAATAACAGGAATTGGTCTGCTAATTCCTAGTAGGAACTGCTATTCAAGAGCACTCTGTAGACCTGTTCATAATTTTATAGTTATTGACAGCCTTTCAACCTACATACTCTGTTATCTTCACTTGAGAAATACAAATAATTTTTATCATGAATTTTCCACTTGAGGCTGGTCTTTATGCTAGAACTTTAGAGGCTATAGAAGAAATTGAAGTAGCTTAAAGATCTGGGAATTTTTCTGCTTAAAATTATCATAATTGATATTTAGTTTTTGTAAGAATATTTTCTTACCTGTGTTTTTCTATGAAGCACTGAAGCTGAATTAAGAAAAACTGTAGAAGAACTGTCTGAAAAGCTTACTGAGTCCCAAAGACAAGAAACGGTGAGTGTGACTCACATGAAAGGTGATCTATTTTTAGTTATATAAACAGGACATGAACTTCTAGTTTGATTTCTGTCCTGGTAATCAGTACCACACATTAGTACATATATGTGAACGTGGTCATACCTAGGCTACTATGGATTATCATAATGCTACCCTTACATAATGAAATCAGCCAGATAGATAGGTTTTATATTCCAGGTACTTGTTTAAAGTAAAAGCAAGTGCTTTACAAGTGTGTATATAGTGAAATTTTCTGTTTCAAAATCCACGATCTTGGAGAAAGCTGCTTTTTAATTTTGATTACTGGTTCCTCCTTAGAGTGCATGTAGAAACTGTGGTCTGTTATTGTGCATTTTTGAGATCCTTTAGTACCTTTCTGTGTTTAGGAATTCTAATGAGATTATTTAATTTAGAATGATTTCTCATTTGTGAAAGTGAGCTTAGTAGGAGGCAATACTTTTTTTTTATTTTTCTCATGAATTCCTCATGCACAGTTGTGCAGGAGCTTTTGTCCTTAGTGCATTTGTCTTGTTGCTTTGGAGTTGTTTGTTTTTGTTTGCCTTTTTTTTTTTTTTTTTTTTAATTCTCCTCCAATAGAGCCATCGTATTTATATTCTACTATATGATTCTTGGCAATAAATTGTCAACTTGAAATCTTGATATCTTGACTGGATGAGTTCATGGCAGGAATGTTATTTTCATTTCAGGTCTTTTAAGTCTTCATTTCTGTAAGGACATGTGTCTAAATTCTTGAAGCTGTAGTGTTCAGTATACTCAGTGCTGTTTGCAAATTGTCTATATACATATGTGGGGTGATTAAAGGTCTAGTCATTGCAGTTGTTCTGAGTCTTTAGTTCAGAATTTATTTTTATTAGATGTTATAATTCTTAAAGCATTTTTGGTGCTGAATCTGAATACTTTAAGCCACACAACACAATCAATGCATATAAATTTTCCTTTAAAAGAGAGCTATTTCCACCTTATAGGGCATCTGAGGTGATAACACAGGCATAGGTTGATGCTTAAGTCAACACTCTCCATGGCCTAGTACTTGAGACTCTATGTCTGCTTTTGATATAAAGATTGCAGGTTCTATGACTATATCAAAGTCTTTTATCTAGATGTTTTGTGATATTCCTTATTTCCTTGGGGAGTTTGGATGTTTGCTAGAGGAATGTTCATATAGAGTTATAAACAATTGAAAGAATGTTTATTTACTTTATAGTTACATAAGATAGCCATCTTTGATATTTTGTTGGAATCTCCAGGTACAGAAGCACATCCCAGATTGTATAAAAAGCTGATCATTATGCATAAAAAGCAACTGCCCTGAAGCACAGATTTGTTCAAATTAAGTAGATGCCTGAGATGCTACACTAACTTTATAATGGCACTAACCTTTAAGTATCTACTTAATTGAAATGGTGCCATTAAAAAGTTAGTATATTCTGTGTATAAGTTAAAAAGACAGCAATGTCTAGTGAAATGGGTTTCACATGAGGTTTATGTTGACTGTGATACCTTGGAGAGCCAGGATTATTGTCAGATAAGGAACTGTCATTCAGAAAATCTAATATAGGGATTTTTGGCACAGCACAGGTGACTTATGAAATGTATGTCACACATCTTTGTCCTGAGAGAAATGTTTAACAATATTTGAAGTGACGTGTGAAAGAACTTTGCTATTTTTGTGATTTTAATACTTCTGTTTCAAGTCTGCATTGATGATAAAATAGGTCAAAACAAGAAAGGCAACAAAAATCTGTTGAAATAGATTTCAGTCATCAGGATTTGTGCACTAGAAATAACAGTGAAGGGCTGAAAAACAGGAGAGAAACTCAAGAAGTAGGATGCTGCTTTTTGTAGATAAAGCATCCAGTGTGTTCCACAGGATCATATTGAGCCGTGTGACTGAAACATCATCCTGGTTTTAAACAGGGCATTCTGTTATTTGTGTTTAATTGCTGATGGGGGAACTTTCATAGATTTTGCTGCTACAGCAATGTCAATGCAGTAATTCAATGCTAGTACTTCATTTTAAGGAGAAACTCTGTACTATTTGTACTGTTCTTCAGTGAATTGCTTGTCTACATCAAGGCTTTTGGTAAGATCCAGAGGACAAGATGCATACTCTGATGGTAGAAATGTCCTGAGATAGAGTCTTTTTTGGGACAAAGGAAGTGAGTTTTAGGGTTTCTTCTGCGTGTGCTGATTAATGAGTTGACACTTAACTGCTTCTAATTCTTTTGGGTTTTTTCCCTTCTTTTTATCCCTGTTGTTGTGTGTCACAGAGCCTGTGACAAATTGAGGAAGGTCAAAGAGGCTACCAAAGCAGGGAACATATTTCTTGTGGGAGATAATCTCTACACCAGTGTAGACTGAGTAAATGTTATGTTGGGGGAACTGTACTGGATGGTGCATTCACTGCTTTGTGGACTAAGTTAGCAAGTTCCAGGAAAAAATGACAACAAAAAGGCGACAACAAAAAGGCAACAACAAAAAAAACCCCACAAACCTGTAAACTAGAGTCCAGTGCATGGTTTTTAATCTGCACTTTGTAGCAATATCTAAATAAACTTATATTTGGCATCACTACTGGAGCAAATATGTTAAACCTCTTACAATAAGGCTTGGTCTCTAGAAGAAAGTTGCATAAACATAAAGCAGCTTCTAAGAAAAATGTTGAGGAATGGAAGATAGACAGTGGAAGTGATCTACACATCCTGCAGCTGTGACTTGAAATAAATTCATTAAAAGACATCAAGGAGATCAAAAGATAACTGATATAACTAGTATTGTTAGAATCATAGAGTCATAGAACAGTTAGGGTTGGAAAGGACCTTAAGATCATCTAGTTCCAACCCCCCTGCCATAAGCAGGGTCACCTCACACTAAACCATGTCACCCAAGGCTTCATCCAGCCTGGCCTTGAACACCATCAGGGATGGAGCACTCCTAACCTCCCTGGGCAACCCATTCCAACATCTCACCACCCTAACAGGAAAGAATTTCTTCCTTATATCCAATCTAAACCTCTCCTGTTTAAGTTTAAACCTGTTACCTCTTGTCCTGTCACTACAGTCCCTAATGAAGAGCCCCTCCCCAGCATTCCTAGAGGCCCCCTTCAGATACTGGAAGGCTGCTAGGAGGTCTCCACACAGCCTTCTCTTCTTCAGGCTGAACAGCCCCAACTCTCTCAGCCTGTCTTCATACAAGAGGTGCTCCAGTCCCCCAATATCTTCGTGGCCCTCCTCTGGACTTGTTCCAACAGCTCCATGTCCTTTTGATGTTGAGGACACCAGAACTGCACACAATACTCCAAGTGAGGTCTCATGAGAGCAGAGTAGAGGAGCAGGATCACCTCCTTCGACCTGCTGGTCACGCTCCTTTTGATGCAGCCCAGGAAACAGTTGTTCGAACCCAGGTGTAGGACCTCGTACTTAGCATGGTTAAACTTCATGAGGTTGGCATCAGCCCACCTCACAAGGGTGTCTAGGTCCCTCTGCATGGCATTCCTTCCCTCAGCGTATCCACCGAACCACACAGCTTGGTGTCATTGGCAAACTTACTGAGGGTGCACTCAATCCCACTGTCCATGTCAGCAACAAAGATGTTGAACAAGACCGGTCCCAAAACCAGTCCCTGAGGGACACCACTCGTCACTGGCCTCCAGCTGGACACTGAACCATTGACCACAATTCTTTGCATGTGGCCATCCAGCCAGTTCTTTATCCACCGAGTGGTCCCTCTATCAAATTGATGTCTCTCCAATTGAGAGACAAGGATGTTGTGTGGTACAGTGTTGAACGCTTTGCACAAGTCCAGGTAGATGACGTCAACTGCTCTACCCCTGTCCATCAGTTCCATAGCCCCATTGTAGAAGGCCACCAAATTGGTCAGGCGGGATCTCCCCTTAATGAAGCCATGCTGGCTGCCACCAAGCACCTTGTTGTTTTTCATGTGCCTTAGCATTCCTTCCAGGAGAATCTGCTCCAAGATTTTATCAGGCACAGAGGTGAGACTGACTGGTCTGTAATTCCCCAGGTCATCTGTTTTCCCCTTCTTGAAAATGGGGGTTATATTTCCCCTTTTCCAGTCTTCGGGAACTTCACCTGCTTGCCATGATCTCTCAAATATGATGGACAGTGGCTTAGCAACTTCACTCGCGAGCAACTTCACTTGCTAGCTCCTTCAGGACCCGCGGATGGATTTCGTCAGGTCCCATGGACTTGTGTACGTTCAGGTTCTTAAGATGGTCTCAAACCAGATCCTCTCCTACAGCGGGCCCAAGGTCTTCATTCTCACAGTCCCTGCGTCTGCCTTCCAAGACTTGGGTGGTGCAGTCAGAGCCTTTGTCCTTGAAGACTGAGGCAAAGAAGTCGTTCAGAACCTCAGCCTTCTCCAAATCCTGTGTAGCCAGTTCACCCGATAGCTTCTGGAGGGGGCCTAAGTTGTACCTGGTCTGTCTTTTATTTGCAATATACCTGTAGAATCCCTTCTTGTTATCCTTAACATCCCTAGCTAAGTTTAATTCTAACTGTGCCTTAGCTTTCCTTATGTGTTCCCTAGCTTCCCAGACAACATTCCTGTATTCTTCCCAGGCTGCCTGTCCTTGCTTTGACCTTTTATAAGCCTCTTTTTTCCTTCTAATTTTTCTCAGCAGCTCCTTATCCATCCAAGGAGGTCTCCTGGCCCTCCTGCTGCACTTCCTTCTAGTTGGGATGCAACACTCCTGAGCTTGTAGCAGGTGATCCTTGAATATCATCCAGCAGTCTTGGGCCTTCCTGCCCTCTAGGGCTGTGTCCCACAGAACCTTACTAAGCAGGTTCCTGAAGAGCCGAGAGTCTGCTCTGTTGAAGTCCAGGGCAGTGAGTTTGCTGCATGCTCTTCTCACTGTCCTGAGGATCTTGAATTCTACCATCTCATGATCGCTGCATCCAAGGCTGCCCTGGAGCATCACATTTCCAATGAGCTCTTCTGTGTTGGTGAGCACAAGGTCAAGCAGGGCACCTCTCCTTGTTGGCTCCTCTATTACTTGCGGGAGGAAGTTGTCTTCCACACACTCAAGGGACCTCCCGGATTGCTTGTGCCGGACCGTACCATTGCTCCAACAGATGTCTTTGTATGGGAGATGCTCCAGTCCCCTGATCATCTTCGTGGCCCTCTCTGGATTTGTTCCAACAGTTCCATGTCCGTTTGATGTTGAGGACACCAGAACTGCACACAGTACTCCAGGTGAGGTCTCACGAGAGCAGAGGAGAGGGGCAGGATCACCTCCTTCAACCTGCTGGTCACGCTCCTTTTGGTGCAGCCCAGGATACGGTTGGCTTTCTGGGCTGCGAGCGCACACTGAAGCCAGCTCATGTTAAGTTTTCCATCGGCCAACACCTCCAAGTCCTTCTCTGCAGGGCTGCTNTTTTGGTGCAGGATACGGTTGGCTTTCTGGGCTGCGAGCGCACACTGAAGCCAGCTCATGTTAAGTTTTCCATCGGCCAACACCTCCAAGTCCTTCTCTGCAGGGCTGCTCTGAATTTCTTCTCTGCCCAACCTGTGGCTGTGCCTGGGATTGCTCTGATCCAGGTGTAGGACCTTGTGACTTGTAGGAACTTATTTCATACATACTTGGAATAGTGTCCTGGGTTCAGCAGTTGCAGTCAGTTTTTCTTCTCTTTAGTAGCTGTGTTTT